>PVKB01004123.1:0-156795 GCA_004027205.1 Ctenodactylus gundi | reverse complement strand
TTTAGTACTAAAAAAATTAGCTCTCCAATAACCATTGCACCCTATTTTTGGATAACTTTTCTCTTCTATCTGGTAGCATAGTCTGAAGAATATTGTGTAAGATAAAACATTAAACTATAAGACACAAAATAGGAGCCATTACTTGAGTTCCATTACCTGTGTATATACAAACACACATACACAATTGTACCATCTACACCTTTAGGTGCACACTTTAGAAAGTACAAAAGGAAAAAGACGCCTGATAGAGTAAATTTAAAATGCATACAAAGACAAAAACCTAAAAGCTCCATTTTAAAACAGAAGACCTCAGCTTGATGATTCTTTTCACCTTCTCCTCATTTTCACACTGTTCTATTATAATCATGTACAGTGTATACTAAATTTAAACACACAGAATGAGTTTTGAATATAAAACATCTATGCTTTTTAAAAAACTATCAGGATGGATGAAACAGAGGAAGGAGACATCCAAAAATTAAGTCTGTTAGATGTGAAAACATGAATTTATTTTGTAAAACATCCTCAAATCTTAACAGAAGTTTAACAATGTATATTTTACATATTTCAGTGATAGATGTGTGTGTATGCATGTATGTGTGCCTAATGTATACATGTATTTACAATACGTGCTTTTTATTCTTAGTGAATGTGATTATGTATCTGTAAATGAATGTATTTTGAGACTACAGTGTGATTAAGTTTTAAAACACATGCAACATGACTTGGTAGACTAAATACACGATTGTCAAGTTCTTTATTTCAAATTATTTACAATCTAATACGATCAAAATAAAAGACTTGTTACATGATATAATCTATTGTGGAAATATATTAAATTTTATTCCTGAAGGAAAAGATGAGTAATTAAGTTTATTTGATTTCTTAGACCAGAGGGAAAGAAAACTGTAGTTCTTTTGGAGAAGGTTTTTTTTTTTTTTTTTTTTCCCCAGCTTGGAAGACATTTTTTATCAGGCTTAAGATTTAAACATCAATTTCTAGAAATTTCCGAAGAAAAAAGATGTCGTGAAATAAGACGAGTGTTAGGAAGATTTATTTGACATTTCTTACAAGAACTCAAGATGGTTTTGTAATTACCTATTGCTATAGCCTGTGCAAAAACAATAACGCCTCGATCCACTTCATAGCACCGCCAGTGAGTAAGAGACATCCCTTAAATGAAAGAGTTATAAGGTAGAATTGACAGCAGACAACTGATGGGTAGGTGAGCCAGAATACATTTATTTTCAAGGCAAATAAATCAACTGGGAGTATTGGTTGTGTATGGAACAGTAGTGAAGTGAAGGTTATGGGACGAAGGCACGTAGCAAGATGAAAAGGTAGAGCAGGCAAAGCTCATTTGAGGTAACCAAACCAATGAAGATCATGTTTTTAAGTAACAGAACATGTTCAAGAGACAGAGAAGAAGCCGCCACAGAAGCTTTGGAAGCATCATGATACAGGGAAGATAAATAAAATTAAACAATCAAGAAGACCCTTGGGAACAAAGGAGTTAGGGGTCACACTCAAACGTCTTTACCTACTACATTACCATGCGGACTTTCAACAACTTCCTCATGCCTGGTGTTCTTAATCTGTAATAGTGAAGAATTCAGAGCATGCAGAATTGTCACTAGGAGTAAATGAGAGAATACAGAGAAATGACCATTGTCCCTGGCACATACAACTTCCCAACAGGTATTGTGCTTATAAGGAGAAAAGAAATATGCTTTGAACAAATCAAAAAAGTTGAGTCAACAACAACAACAACAACAACAACCAAACAAACAAAACAGTATGAAGGTCCAGTGTGGTGCGCACAAGCCTCTAAATCTGATGCAAGAATGATCACAAGCGTGAGCTCACCCAGACCAAATTTCCAAATTTTCACTTAGGAAAACTCTGTCTCAAAAAAAAAAAAAAAAAAAAAAGAGTTAAAATGATCCAGGACTCAGTGCACAGGTCTTGAGTTCAATTCCCAGTGCCACACACACACACACACACACACAGTGAAAATAAGTTACTGTAGTCCTAATAACTCTGAAAAGTACTTTATAAAAGAAGTAAAGTGACATCACATAGAAAGGGATGGAAACGAACATACTTTCTGAAACAGTGAATGACATGAGTGTGTTTTATCTCTCATGCAATCTGGTAGTGAATGAGCAGACTCAATTGTGGTTAAACTATAGAAGAACTGAAAGTAGTTTTTGTTTGATGTGTTTTTGTTGTTTTCTTTTTCTTTTTAGGCTGTCAGATGCAAGAACAAGTTTACCTTTTAAATAATCAAGAAGTTCCAATGAAAAGTCGTTATCTAGAGAAAGTGAGCCTTACATAAGACAGAAAGACAGGGCTTGGGACTCAGAAAGATGCTTACCCTTGGCAAAAATTAAAAAAGTAAAATGTGTTGTGCTCAATTGCAAGAAAACAATCAAATTTTAAAATGGTTGAATAATCTGAATAGACATTTCTCAAAACTAAATGGTCAGCGAGCATGCAAAAAAAAAAAAGTTCTCAACCTCACTAATTATCAGAAAAATGCAAATCAAAACCACAATGAGATATCGTGTCACCCTAGTTAGAATGGCTATTATCAAAAAGACAAAAAATAACAAGTGCTGACAAAGATTTAGAAAAAGGGGAACTTCAGCACTGTTGATGTGAATGTCAATTAGTACAGCTATTATGGAAAACAGGACAGCTTTTTCTCAAAGAAAGAAAGAAAACAAAAAGTAAAATTATAGCTACTATATGATTCAGCAACTTTACTATTCGGAGCAATCCAAAGGAAAGGAAGTCAGGTTGTCAAAGAGATGTCTGCACTTCCGTGCTCACTGTCAAATTATGGAATTGATCCAGGTGTCCATCATTGGATGGAAGAGTAAAGAAAATGTGGAGTGTAGAAAAGAACATATTACTCATCAATAAAATAAATTAAAATTCTGTCATTGTGGCAACATGCTTGAGCCGGGAAGAGAGCATTTCTTTAAGTAAATAAGCCAGACACAAGAAGACACTTCATCTTTTCACTTATATTTGGAAGTTTAAGTATTGATATTATGTAGTAGAGAATAAAAAAGATGTCACTAGAGGCTGGGAAGGTTAGGGAAGAGTGAAGATAAATATGGTATATTGATTATCAAAACACAATCAGTAGGAATAAGGACTAGGGTTCAATAGTAAAATGGAAGGACTGTAGGTACAAAATGGCTTGAACGCAGGACCTCAAACCTTCCACATCAATGATAGATGTTTGAGGTATGGAAGTGCTAGTAAATCTATTTACTAAATACTGTGTCAAAAGATTTGAACACTACAATAAATTTCATAAATATGGATATATTTTTACTTTCATGCTGAATGTTCAATAAAATGAAAAGAGGCTATTAATATCCATGGCTGTTTTGAGAATTATATAAGTAGGTTTTCAACATATATTCATTTCCTCTCTTCTTATTCGAATCTTCCAAAGAGGTTGATCAACATGACAGATTTGGAAAGCTAAAACAGGAGTTTTACCTGCTAGTAGAAGTAAGCTTGTTTGTATAAAGTAATCAGGAGCTCTCTAGAAAGCTTTTTTTGGGATGAAACAGATCAGGGGAGGCCAAGAGAGAGAGAGAGAGGCAGAGACAGACAGAGAGAGAGAGAGAGAGAGAGAGAGAGAGAGAGAGAGAGAGAGAGAGAGACAGAGAGACAGAGAGACAGAGAGAGACAGAGACAGAGACAAAGACAGAAAGAGAGAGAGAGAGAGAAAGAGAGAGAGAGAGAGAAAATTAAAATAATTGCCCAAATTTTGTGAAAGATCAGTTGTGACTGAAAACTTATGCATTCACAGAAATAGTAGCTTACTAAACACAGCACTGGATTGTGCCTTGTTAGTGATACTTTTATAACTAAATAGATATCTGGTGCCCTAGAGAATTAGTGACTTAATGCACAAAACCCAAGAGCATCCTACACCCTGAAATAAGTCTCCTCAATGAGAGCATAGCCCATAGTGTATTGCCTTGCTTGAGCTACAACAGATAAACCCTTAGGGAACCAACTTTTATTTCAGATCACGAATTTTAAATCATTCATTGTTTCTCAAAAGAGCAGTGAAGCATCTCCCTGCCCAGTCCCTTACTCACAGCTGGTTGACAATTTCATGCCTGAATATGAGAAATGAGCATGACTTAGACAGAAAAGATCATTAACATTTTCCTTCTGTAGTTCTTAAAGATTTTAGATAGCCGGAGGTAAAACAGGATTTGGGCATCTTTAATTGAAGGTGGGATAAGGTCCCCACAGGCTTAATGAGGGGAGGGAAAGCTGCTGGGGGGAAGACGAGGTTTGTTTTCTAGGCCGCTTGTGCCTCAAATTGTTTCATTAATATTAACCAAGGTCTGCAAACCTCCCCAGGTAAGCATATGCTGTAACTCACAGAATAGAAGCACATAGTAACTCGCACAGTCTTCTAACTTATCTTTAAAAGTTAGAGAAATAATGGGGTCAGAGAAGTTGTGTTTGGCAGGCAAGTGAAGATCTTTTCTGCTACTGGAAAAGTGTTGCTTCTCTTCAGAGAAAAACTATTGCCTTATTTACAGTTGTGTAGCATTGACATGGAATCAGATTTATACCACTTTTTTGCCTCAAGGGCTTTTGTTTTCCAAGCAAGCACGACAACACATGGCAATTGATATGAAGCAAAATAGAAAAAATTTAGTTCAATTTTTTCATACATTCTATTCATATATTCATGATTTTTGAAAACAATAGTCTTTAGCTATACACTGAGAACAGCCTCTGACTAGACTAATAAGAGCAATATTTAGTATTCATTTTGATAACAATTTATCTATTTAATCTTCATAATCATTCTAGGGATTGAGTAGAACTAATTCATGTGTCTTATAAGCGAAAATAATGAATTTAGTAAAAAAAATAACTTTCTCATAATAAAAATAAGTGCAGACTAAGAAGTAAAATTCATATTCTTAACATACATTGCAAAATACATATGTAATATTTGCGGTGAACACATTTTAATATTTGTATCAAATGCTTTAAATCTAAATCAATTTTACATAACATTATATACCATTCATTTTCTTTTCTCCACCATGAACATATTTTGATATGATTATGATAAAGCAGACATACTATCAAAAAGGCACATGTTGCATTGTTTGGTGAGGTGTATGTGATATCGATTTTAAAGAATAAAAAGGTATTTGGTATATGCAGTTTTAATGTTTTAGATTTATCCCATTCAATTTAAAGGAAGATAAAAGGTAAGTTGGGATTAACTAAAATAAATTTATTTTTAAGAAATTAGATTTATATACATACCTGTCTTCATTAAACAACAATTGATGTCTCTGCAGCATGAAATAAACTCATCCATAATTGAGCAAAAGACAGACATGCATTTTCCAGAACCGAACTGACTTTATTCCCCATAAGATATGTGCATATACATTTAAGGATGTATAGAAACATTTTGGGTTGCAGGCCAAAAACGAAATTTTCAAGTTAGAAGCCTGTTATGGTGGCAATGCTCAAGAATGAAACACTGATCCTATTCTTTATATATGCATGTTGATAATCCCATTAGTGATAATATGACAGATAATTAGGAATGAGATTGATGTGTGTTACCTAAAACACAAGAATTTTATGAACTATCAAGCATATTGTTATTTTGTTGTGATAGTCTTAACACAAGAACTAGGATGTTGGGGCTGGAGGAATGGCTCAGTGGTTAAAGCCCTTGCCTAGTAAGTTCTAAGACAAGAGCTAAGTACCAGAGTTCTGAGTTCAGGACCAGCCTGGGCTACAAAGTGAGACCTTGTCAAAAAAAAAAAAAAGGATGTTATGGCTACTTTCCAGTATTTTTCTACAACTTGAAAGACTCAGTGGATAAATGTAACTAAAATGTATTAAACGTGTTATCGATTGTATGGTTCCTGCACTGGGACTCCTGTACTGAATCTCTTGATCATTTCCACCCACAGAGATTGGCTTTCTGTGTATGACTTCAAGTATAAACTTTCAGTTCAAAAATCTGTTGTTGTTGGTCACATTTTTGCTTCTGTCTTTGAACTAAAATCAATACATACTATTTGTATGTGACTTGAAAATTTTAAATGTGAGAAAATGTGTGATATTAATTTTGAAAAACATTATTTATTTGACATACACTTATTAAATTGTTATCTCCAAGAAAATTATATTTTATATTAATTACCTCACTTCATAATATATATATGTGTGTGTGTGTGTGTGTGTGTGTGTGTGTGTGTGTCTGTGTGTGTGTGTGTGTGTGTGTGTGATCATGCTTTGGAGAGAGATATGGAATTTTTATAATTCTGGATTTTACCTGGGAGATACTTCATCCTTGAACCCATTAGCTTCACCTTACAAGATCACTAAAGGTGCTTTCCTTTGTCCTCTGTATTCCTTTTTTCAACTTCAAGGTCTTGCTATGTTACCTGGCTAGTGTAGAATGCCAAAGAGTTCACATTACACAGTACTCCCGCCCCACCCTCCCAAATAGGCAATACTACAGGTAGGAGTTACTATGCTTAGCTTCTCCCTTCAAGTCTTAAACCATGATCACATATCATTTCAGCCAAAAATTCTAGTTGTGAAACCATTATGCCATGTTTACATATATTTACTAATTATTGGTTTGTTTGCTTTATTTATTGAGACAGGGTTTCACTTTTGTAGTTCAGGCTGGCCTTGAACTCACTATGGAGTCTAAGCTGCCTTGAACTCATAATAATTCTGCCTAAACCTCCAAAGTGCTGAGATAGCAAGCATGCACAATCACACACAATTTATGTGGCACTGGAGAATCAACCCAGGGCCTTGTACTTGTTGGCAAGTACTTTAAACACTGAGCAGTGCTCCCCCTCACCCCCCATCCCTTTGCTATTTGTGAAATCGTTTGTCTCTTGCAATTACACAGTTTAAATTTTCTTCACAACAAATGAAAGTTGAATCACTAGTAAGGAATTTTGAAAGTGATCTACTTTGCATTTCATAGTATATAATACATAATTTAGAACTCATGATCTTTGAGATGGTCGATTTACAAACTTATGTCTTAGAAATATTACCATCACAGTGTCTTTTTTATAGAGAAATCTCTGCTCTGAATTCTCTGCATGTTTTCAATTGCTAATCTTTTATATTTTTTTAAAGAATGTTACACATTTTATGATTTGATTTATAACTAGTATAATTTGTAATTTACATCAATATACAGTTAGACAATTTATTTTTGTTTGTTTGTTTACTTGGGGACATATAAAGTAAGTCATTCTAAAAGAAAAAAAAAGCCATGTAAAAGTCTGACAGAAATCGCACAACCAAAACTCCACTCAAGAGAGGGTGTCATAGAGCATCTGCTAGTCCTGTAAAGTTGAGGAGCTCTAGCAAAATTCACTAAAAACACTGAGATTACAATCTCCTGGAAAGTCAGATGATTAAAAAATTAAATCATTTTTTCTTGTATAATTCACAAAACGAAAAGTGCATCATGGGGTGAGAAAGTGACTTGGCACAGTTGACAACGGTTGGTATGGGTCTAAAGAAAATCATATAAGCAGGATCTGTAGGAGCAAAAGGGAGCCGGTTCCCATCATGGGTGGCACAAGTTGTTAATTATGCTGCACAGCAAGATATCATAAAGTTAGTGTATTGAATAACATATACAATTTACTTCATAATTTCAATGAGTTGTTCATCCTGAAAGAATGCACTTAGGTCCTATATGAGACTGTGATAAAGGTCCGGGTTGTCACTGAATTCAAGTCTGGCACCTCAAATGAAGGAAAACCCACTTCCGTGCTCATCCAACTTGGTGGCAGGGTTTGTTTCTTATAGCAAGAAGCAGCTCTACTCTGTAAAGCCAACAAGGACAGCATAGTTTGAACCAGGGATGACAGTAAGACCAGTGGCTATTTAGGGTAAGATAATTAAAGAAATTATACCCTGTTATTTTTGTCATATTCCTTTCATTAGAAGACAGACATGGATCCTGACAATGGTAAAATCAAGGAATGTTACAAGGGTAGAAGGTGGGGATCACCAGAGCCCTCCAAAGTCTCTATGCAACAGAGATATGTATAAATGAGTTTTTTTAATATAAAGAAATGATTATGAATTGAATGATGCTGATTTATGTTACTAATAGCAATATGAAGCAGATTGAAATGTTTTCATAGGAATATGATGTAATCTGATTTTCCCATTAAGAGATAAGTTTTGACTTTATAAAAGTTATCTTTGGACAAGATGTTTTACCTCTCCCTTAATGTATAATGAGAAAAATAATCTCAACTTTATTATAGGAGTACATATACAATGAAAAGCAAGAAGAGAAGTTACATATTGTAAAAGTTTAATATGAATCAGGTGCTATGCAAGCACCAATTTATTTATTCTATAAAATAGCTAGTTATATATAAACTAAAGAGTTATAAACTATCTAAATAGTTATACATAAACTAAATATATATAATATTGATTGTAAGGTAATCAAAGCAGAAACACACTGTCATGCCTACGATAAACCCAATTACTATCCACGCCAAGAGTTAAATACAGATTTCTACTTTCTTTCACTGTTTCTTGTGAATCAAATTTTGAAGTCAGTTACCTCTTTATATTTTCATAATTCAGTGTTATTATATCCACATCTCTAAGTGGTTAAAAAATAAGGAAATGTTGCACAGTATTCAAGGAATAGCTGTATGACTATGTGCAAATATTTTTGAATTTTATTGAACAAAAGATGTTGAGCACTTGTAAACTCCAGCTAATCTAGTCTCATTTTACTAACTAAAGTTACTCCATAATATTTTCTTGATTATCAACTTAATAAAATTTCATTATTAATTTTAATAATATCCAAATATTTGTTTGAATTGTTTTATGTAATAACATATGTATGAAATATGATTTTATTTCTATTATGTAATACTAGATTTCATATGCATCACTTGAGAAGTAAATACAATTTAGAAGTTTTAATGACATCATTTAGAGATATTTATGGTAATATACTAAATAATTTGTAAAACAAAAATGTTTGTATGTTTGAACAATATTTATAAATGAATGTATTTATACAAATAAATGTGTATATATGATTCATATATATGTATGTGTGCCATTTTATAAAAGAATGGAGAGTATAACTGTCTTTCACATACACACGTGGTTGGAAGTATAATCAACAAGGAAAGAAATTCAAAGGAGAAATATGGCATTTCCTACTTCATGTACTATATTATTGAGATCTCATAATCACCATAGCAGCAAGCTATTATCATATTAAATAATTATGTAAGTCAGCCTAGATATACTTTTACCAAGAGGTTGAACTGAAACATAATTTGTGAGTCTCTTAAACAATATCTAATGCAGCCAGAGTCGCATCTAAGATGCATTATGAAGAGGCCATGGTTCCATATACTTTCTTTTGATTTAGGCCTTCATTTCTTTTCAGAGAAGTATGCTAAGAAGTCGGAACGATCTCCATGGAACCGACCAACTATCTCTTCTCACAGCTGCCCACAGCTTTCACTACCAATGCACCAAAAATTCATCAAACTGAGTCAGGGTGGAGTATTAAATTCCTTCTGAATACAGGGGCCTTTCAATCACTGTACCGGATCTGAGAAGCCAAATGTCATCCTCGAATTAAACAGCAACTAATCTTTCTTTTTCCCCCATCACCATAGAACACTTGAAATAGGAGGAACTGATAAAACTTGGGGAAATATTCAAAGCTCTCTCCATGAGAATTATAATTCTGAGTGGGGTGGGCACCTTCTCTATCTTCTCCATAATTCCTGTTGTAATTTTCTCCTATAGATATGGGAAGAAATGCACACACAGGAGACAGCTGATGGACAGCAATCTGATTCATTTGTAACTGTTGTTCCAAAGCAAAAAAGGCTTAAGTATTGTTTTTATGAGCATTATAAAACAAACACAAAGGAACTTAATCTTATTTTTTTTTACTCTGTGGTGAACTGACACTTGAAATTTTCATGTTATAACTAAGTTCCTAATACATAGGAATGATCTTTTACGTATAGATAGTTTTACTATTTTAATATTCAACATCAATATTGCATAAACATTAGCTGCAATTTTCCAAAATACTAACAAGAATTTATCCTTTATGACTTGAGTATCTCCTTATATTTTTAGTTTAAGGAGGTGAATGTCATATTTCTGATTAAATTATTTGATTAAAAAATGAAAGGCTAAATAATTTTGTTTTGTTTTTATTCAACGAATATTTGTCACACAATTATCAAGTCTACATTTTTGACACTGGGTAGATTAAAATGATAGAATTTAATTAAAATCATTATAGTATGTTCATCAAATATAACTTTTACATGAACTTAAAAATTGCATGCTGTTATTTTGTTCTGCTCTCAACTAGACAACATACCAGTAGATCACAGGATCATAGGATTTCTGTCTAATATTAAGTTGGACAAGTTTGAGAAACAGACAAATACGAATAGATAAGCATGAAAATATTTTCTTTCATCCAATACAATTGAGCCCAAATACCAATAAATTGTAATCAAAACAACAGATTATTTTCTATTGGGCTGCAGTTTCCTATCTCAAAGAATGACTTCCATTTTCAAAGATTTTTCTTTAACTTTTATGTATACTAAACCACATAAAATATACATTAGTCAAAGCAATTGCTTCAAAGGGATAACACTGCCTAGTGTCATGTGCTTGGCTTTTCTAGTGCATGACTCACTCATCCGATAAAGTGTATAGGATGAGCTTAAATCCTAATGCAAAACATTCTTCTACTTTCTGATGTAGAGAGTGTGCACATACAGCTTTGACAGAATGCATTTACAAATATGCATACACATATACACATGTAGGTTTGTATATATGTGGTATTCATTTCTGCTTCTACACATATATGCATGCAGTGCACATGACTCCCTAAAAATTATGTTTCCTGAAAAGCTTGGCTTGCTCCGACTTTTTTATGTGATCTCCACCCACAGAGCATGATAATGAGCTGTAGAGATCAACATAAAGGTACTCTAATTTGATCAATGCACAAACACAAAAATACGGCATTCTTTGTCTTTTTCGGGTAATAGGACTATATTGTGAATTTCTTATATGTTGAGACTGTCATTAATTGCCTTGCATTCAAAATTTGCCAAAGGATTGATTATTAGAGTAAATGTTTACCTTCCCTTTAGCTTTTTATTTAAAACAACAGCAATGGCAAATCTCTGAGTAAGCCTGTGCACCCAAGCTAATGTGGGGGTGATAGATGTATTAATTCTGAGCTGGCACTGGGGTGTTAGGCTTTGATCATGCTTTCTGAAAGGATGGACTTACACAATTCTAAATGACGATGGTGACAGTAGTGATTTAAAATTCGCTGTCTTGTTTCAGAATGTCATATGTGCTAGTCACTTTATGAAACATTTCTTATGTGTTATCTCGCTGAATGTTCATAACAATCAGACATGCAAATGTTAATCCCCAATTTACAGATGAAAATTTAAGATTCAGAGACGTTACATTCACATAAGATTTTTTTAGATGAAATCTTGCTGAGGGCAATATTCCAAGTCTGTCTAAATTCAAAGTTTAAATCACTCCAATTTTAAACTTTTTGTGACTAACTATATATTACATCTTACAAAAGAGAAAATGATTGTTACCTATCGGTGGTCCTTATAAGAAAACTCTTGCTGAGATGCCAGTACAGATGGTCAACTTGCATGTTTGCAGGCTTGAGCTGATATGAAGACAATACATTCTTAATCCATATTTCATAAAATAAAAGAATAATATGCTATCTTTTTTACTGTATCTCAGATATAACATGGACCTTTACACTGATCTCCATTACCAGCTTTTTTTGAATTTTCATTTATTTACTGGTTTGCTTGTTTGTTTATTTTTGATACATTTTTATTAAGTTACTGAAAGTCTGAGCCTGGGCTCAAACGTCCCATCCTCTTCCCTTAACATTCAAGAGGGGTAGAATTACCACATCTGACTTTAAAAAAAAAAAATCACTACACAAACTGAGTTAAAGATGTACTGTTAGTTTTTAACAGTGTGGTATTATATCAATTATTTCTTCTGATTCTCAATGTTTTAATCTATAAATTATAATCATTCATAAAAGTTAGTAGATAATATATATTAGTTACATGAAAAGTGCAACATATAGTCCTGGATAAATTATAAGTGGTTCAAATTAGCTACTTGATTGCTGTTTTTGGTGTTTTCCCTATCAGTAGACATCGGGTGTACATTTATTTGGAGATTTCTTTTTCTTTCTACAACCAGCAAGACTTTTCTGACATCAGTCAATAGCTAGAGGTTAGCATTAGAATAATTAAATAAAGAAACAAATCAATATTAGTTTATATCAAACAGAAAAAAGACCAAAGTGCCTGCCACTACTGGCATGTACAAAAAGGGAAGATATAAAAGGAAGGCTGGTATCTGGATTGCATAGGTTTTTATACTATGAATTCATAGCTATGCCATTTAATGATTTGAAGGAAATAACGGGGAAATGTTGTGAGTTACCACCATTACTCAGAGAATGAAAGCAAGAAGCTGTTCCCATTCTAAAATTTAACATAAAACAGAGAAACCAAATCAAAGATTAATTATATGAATCATTCCTAATTAAAACTAATTACACTTCCCAAGAGTCATCTATCCTTAATCAGATAAACTGCAGTTTTTAATAAAAGTGAGAATTTATTTTATGAACAGAACGACATCCCACCCTTGAAATCTAAAGAAATATTTATGTTGAAGTCAGGCATATACAGTTTATTGGTAGTTTGTCTTTTTTAAAAATCCTCTTGATTTTTTAAATGTTATAATGAAATGAATTAAAAGGCAATTTTAGTATTTATATATGTACATTAACTGTTGTATGCATTTTATATACTGTGCACAAACATTCCTCTTCACTAGAATTAATCAAGGGAAAGTGGAATCTCTAAGATAGGGCATTCCTGGTGAATTGATCACAACAACTTTATTCCCTATAACAATAATGGTCTATGTCCCAACATAACCATCTTAAAATTTTTATAGCCATCGCTGAATTTCCACACTTTTTAAAAAAATTGTAATATATTTACTTGAATAAATTACTATCTAAATTTAGTCAAAGGACCTAAACCAGCCTGTTTGTATTCTCAAAAGTAAAATAAAAATGATATCTCAACATGTCAGAAAACTGGATATGACAGGTGTAACACAATTGGTACAAAACCATTCCATATTTTTAAAAAATTAGGGTTATTATTTTCTTATACAGAATTATTTTGAACAATCATGTAGTGGAAATAATCTTTTCTTTCCTTTGAGAGGTATTTTATTTAGTGTTTATATGTGCACTAAAATATAAGTAAACATTTATCTAACATCTAAGTGTGACCCTGGAAGCTTAATATTCCAAAACACAGAAATGAATTAACATAGCATGATCACTTGCACCCAATTCCATGGTAGCTAGTAAAACATAAAAGATTTTTCCTTCACACTCAGCATATTTACTAACGTGTATAGGACAAGAGCATGCTAATTTTAAACTCACTTCAACAATGTTTGTTGAATTTTATATGTTCTAATCAAAGTGCCCCCCCATGTAATTTATTTGCTCATTTTGATTGGTTGCGTTACTTTGCAGTGCAAGTAAGAAGCACTTTAGCTGTTTCCTTAAAGAATGTTCAGTCTGGTGAAAAGACAAATATGATAATATGAATATATTCTAATAAACCTAACTCACGAAAAAACAGGAAATCTGCAAGAACACATAGACAGGATAGTGGGACACGTTGGATGGAACCGGTGGTGATCTCCTGAAAGAAATGAACTGGAGGTGGGAGCTACAGGGTGCGTGGCAGAAGAGCAAGGGGACTCAGGAATGCAGGGAGGTGACTTCAGACACGCCTTTCCCATGGAGGGCAGCTGTTAGGGCTGGAGAGATCAGACTAAGTGGAGAAAAACCACTTGCTATGAGGAATTCATGTCTAAGGTGGGAAATAGGAAACTAAGAGGCTTCGAAGACAGGGCTATAAAAAGGGAACATGCTTGGCTTCCTCCAAGTAGCGGAGACAAGACACACAGGATTCTTTGCAGTAGTAGAATAATATCATCAGATATGATTATTAATACATATACACATAAATATATAAATAGATTTCATAATAAGATTATATTAACTTCAATTTAAAGTGTGCATTAAAGCAAAGAGAGAAAGAAAAGGAATATAATCATTTAAACAGCTACGATAGTGAAAGTGAGAGACACGCGCGACCTTCACCAGAGTCCAGGGTTTGTACGGAAGGCAGAGGCAGACAAATTAAGAAGTTTAAGAAATTGAACTCACTGCACAAGCTAATTATTTATTCATAAATAATTAAGCTCCAGTGACCAGAGGCAAGAGTAAAACAAAGTGTCTTGACCAACCCAATATTAATGATTTTTCAGAAGACTTTTGTCAGCGATTGAGGTGGAAGTTAGGAGCTCAGTGTTGGTGATGAGTGAATTCTGTGTTGGTCTAAAGCATCGTAGCAGCCCATATCATCAAGGCTCTCATATTGGAGGTGCTTGCATAACAGTGCAACTGTATCAGGTCATAAGTAGCATTAAAAGACCTTCTGTCATTGGGTGTGTCATATACAAAAGTCTTAAAAAATATTACTTAATTCGTTACCACAAATTAACATTTCTAAAAATCACTTTGTCACTCATTGCCAATTGCACCTGGTAGCAGTTGTGGAAAATTTCATGGTTCTCGTGCCCTCCTACACCTAGTCTGCAGGTGTAGTCTCGCTACTCACTCATAGCTCCAGCTTTGTATTTTATCATCTAGGGAAAGTTTTTTTTTTTTTAACTTTTTTCTTACCTTTTTAATGGGTACCCCCTACCCCAAACAAAAAAGAACACTGCAATGTCAATATCAAATCTCTGGGGACCTTTTCAACTTCTTTTAATTTTGCAAGTTTGATCTGCAGGATATAGAACAGAGGTAAGAGACAGAACCCTAACAACAGACGAGAAGGAATTGTTTGGATGATAACCCTCATGAGTTTTACAAACATTTTTTTCCACTTGACTCTCAGTAAGATGACATGCGTCTTACAGGCAGTACTCCTGTACGATCCTGAAGAAACCTGAGCAAGACTAATAGAAGTGTTCAGTGCATTTTGCCCATATCCGTAACCTCATCATAATCATTTAGTGTAGATGTAACTAATTGTAGTAAATTGTAGTTAGGGAAAAATGGATATTGACTAGAGGGGTATTTCTCTGTGCTTTTGTTTTCAATTTTTTTTGTTTACTTTTATTTTAAAAACTAAGCTTGGAGAAAGTAGAAAAAGTATAAACGAACCTATAGTGGTTTAAGTCAGCAGTACTTGCCTAAAACAAGTAAGAAAGGGAAAATGGGAAGGGAAGGGAGAGATCACAATGTTTAAGAATATATAAACATATATTTCTTTACCTAGCTGGAGCTGCTGGTTTCATAAATGTATAAATGCAACAAGAGTATCAGATTGTACATGTTGATATGTTTGCTGTTTTTATGTACATTATTCATCAATGAGTCATTTTAAAATTGTAGTTAAGATCAACGTTAGATATTATATAAATTGTTTGGAAAATGATCAAAAGGAACTTAAAGTAATTATACAATATAAGACTTCTTGAATTATTCTCTACCTACCACCTACAAGGAAAATATCTTTATAAGGATATATATAATAAGTACCCACAATTAGGGAGAAAAGTGTCAAAAGAGGACACAGCAGGGAAAACATGTAAGTACATAATCTGAGGAAGAAAGAGTTTGGTTTTTGTTAAAGGTTAAAGAAATGTAAAATATCGTTTGGCTATAAGCTGAGACATGGCATGTGAAGCAATGATTCTGAAAAAAGAAAATAACCGAGTTGTTAGGAAACTTGGACTTACTTACAAAAGTAAATTAAAATCTACACATTTAAGTTTTTCATTCTTTGAAATTGCCAGAATATTTTTCCCTTCAGTGAAATGAGAAATATCATTGAGTTTGAA
This sequence comes from Ctenodactylus gundi, assembly GCA_004027205.1. NCBI lineage: Eukaryota > Metazoa > Chordata > Mammalia > Rodentia > Ctenodactylidae > Ctenodactylus > Ctenodactylus gundi. The sequence continues at coordinate 140,679 of PVKB01004123.1, read as the reverse complement.
AAGAAAGGTATAGTTTTTTTTATCTCACATTATGTGCAAATCTCTAAAGACAAAAGCTGGGAACATGTGTCAGGGATTAGAGTGGTTGCCTAGAGGTCATGAGATCTCAGGTTTGATTCCCCAGCACCACATAAACTAGTTGTGATGGTACTCAACTGTGATTCCAGCATTCAGGGGGCTGAGGCAGGACAACTCTTGTGAGTTTGAGGACAGCTTGGACTACATAGTGAGATCAGGACGAGCCTCAATACAGAATAGGATACTGTCCCCCCCAAAAAAAAAATGAGAATAAAGAAAAAGAAAGGTGAGATATTCAATTCCCCCTTCTTCTAATTTTCTATTCTTCTTAATGGCTTCTTGTTCTTGTGTGGCTCCCTCTTAAAATTGAGTAAAACCATAGCTGTTTTTAGCTACATTATCTAGAATGGGTGAAACCAGGGTTACATTTGAAGACAGACAAGCCAGTAAAATCTGAAGGGAGCCAGGAGGAAGAGATTGTTTTTTTTAATAAAAATGCAAATTTTGGAAAACACAGGAGTCTCTTTCTGCAGACTCACGTCACCAGCCCAGGCTGTTCTTTAGAACAATCCAAATAGAGTCAATCTGTGATTAAATGTGCTGAGCCACGTCTTATTTGTGCAGCAATTGTAACTTTTTTCCATGGTAACAATATCCTGAAATTTATTTCTAGAACCACCACATTTGCTGTGCTAAGTGTATAATTTGAACAGTATTTAATTTCTGTCAGTATCAGGTGCAACAATGTAGAGTCTTAAAACTGAGCAAAAAATTCGCCTGTGACATTATAATTGGTTGAGAAATGAGCTTGTGAAAATTTTGACACAAGGGTGCTCATAATACAGTTAAAGAAATTTCAAGGAATGAGTTAAAGTAATGATTGGAAGAGATCTTCTTCTGTATATATTACAGGTAGACACACAGGACATCAGGGAATGCTGGGGACTATCAGAGTAATGATAGCTGAAATGTAACAGGCAAGCAAGACTTGCTGATATGGAGTTCAACTTATAACTTTGTGGATATCTAAATAGAGTTAAAAATAACATGCCAATGACCAAACTTCATGGCAAGTTTCCATTCCTCCATATATAACAAAGAAAGAGATACAAAGAATCAGAAAATATTAGAGAAAATCAGTTTAATCTGTCTAGAGTCAGAGGTGCACTGATTGTAAATGATACTTTGATAAGACTTCTACTCTCATGACCTTACAGAGACATAATTACCCACGCTATGAAACCCTGCCTTCAAATAATACCACTTTGAAGTCACAGCTTCAATACACGTGTTTTTGTAAGGGAATGGACACAATTTAGTTCACAGCAGATCTAAAGTCTAAAATTACTTTTTAATTCAATTGGCTGTTTTGGAGACCAACTCTTCATTGTATAATGGATACTTTATATATTAAGAAAATAAAGAGAGAATATTTAATATATTTAAAATATTATTTACCTATTAATCACTAAATATTAGGTTTGAAAGTAATATTTGAAGTATGAAAAAGTTTTAGGGATTAAATAGTCTAATATCAGGTATAGAATAATAAGGTAATAACTATAATTGCATGTAACATGTAATGTTGACATTAATGTAAATATATGCTATAAATTAATAATTATGTGATATAAAAACTGCAGACTTTTCAATTATTAGCATAAAATATGTATCTGATTACTACAAGGTAGAGGTCAAAATAAAACTGAGCATTTTTTAAATCTGTGAATACTGTAAGCAAATTTTTTCTATTTAGATTATAAATTACAAATTTTTTATTTGTTAAATCAGATTAACACATATAAAATATTGTTCATGACAGTTGTATATATTACTTAGCAGTGAAACTTTAAGATGAGGATAGCAATGTGATTAGCATTTCAAACCTCAGGCTGTGTTTCCGTACCATTTTTTCTGTTAATGTTCTAACTCATCACGGACTTTAAGTACATGTATAAATAAAGATTTGAATGTGCAAATTTGAATACTGCAGAAAAATATAATAATCTCTAATGCATGATAAAATTTGTAAACATAAGATTAAAATTACTGATAAAAATTTTCTAAGCCCTTTAAGTTTTACAAAGGGATCTGAAACATCCTGTTCACGCTTGTCTTTCATTACTCATACATGTTTAATTTATTTTTAAATTGAACTTGGACTCAGAGGAGTATTGATAGTAAATAAGAAAGAAAAAATCTATTTGCAGATTTTATGTCTACTATAAATGGGAACGTATTTGTTAGATTATCTCTATGTATGTCAAGAGGTTTGTTTTCCTAACTGACTTCCATGAGGAATGTTGTAGACTTAGAACTTTCCATAAATTATCTTCATTTAAGGCATCGTTGGATTCCAGGTAATCTTCACATACTGAGCCTCCTCTGCATAGCCTCATTATACTTCACTTTTCTCTTGTTTTCAGTTGTTCGGGGCTCTTTCAGGAAATAAAGTCTACACAAGCAATCTGATCAGCTCCAACAAATTCTCATATTCCTGATGGTATTGTCCACTGTTGACCCAAAACCTGCCACGTAAACAGCAATACCAGTTAGAAATCTCTTTAGAATAGCTTCCAATGTGAAGAGTTCCCACTGTCTAGGCGTTGGTAGCCCCAAGGAATCCACACAGAGCGAAAGCAGAAGAGAACACCAGTCCTCAATGCCCCAAAAAGGTTTTGCTTAAAACACGTATCGTTTTACCATCTAGAAAAGCAGAGTTGGGAAATTAGAGTATCTGTGAAAGCAATTTAAACAATTACTAAAAAGAATATTGCCAGTTTCTATAACAGCATTGATAGTCCTATAAAATGACAGAAATGCTTGTTTGTGTTTATACTAATACTTAGGTGGCTTAGAAACACATAGAACAATTTTGAGAAAAGTAGTATACTACCTAGTAATACTTTTAAAAGAATGACTCATTAGTGAGAATTTGAACACTTTTACAGTGGGTATTTCATCTGGAAGGACAATCTGGGTGACTTAGGTAGCACTGACACCATGAGCTTATCTGGTTTATCATTGATTTTGTAGTTTCCATTAGTGGGAGGAATCTGTCAGTCTTTGGAAGGCAATATGTTTAAAGCATATAATTCTATGAATTGTGACCTCCCCAAATGATTCTGTTCTCAGCTGTAAGAAAAGAGTAATAAATTTTTGTGTTATGCAGATTAGCACAAAAATTTGCTATCCTTACCTTTAGGTATTCTTATAAAAATTGAAAATTGATTAAATATTCAAATCAAGCTTTTTAAGCCAAATGTGTGTGTGTGTGTGTGTGTGTGTGTGTGTGTGTGTGTGTGTTTTAAGGCAGGGTTTCACTTTGTAGTCCAGACAGGTCCTGAAGTCACTGTGTAGCCCAGGCTGATCTTGAACTCCCCATAATCCTCCTGCCTCAGCTTTCCAAGTGCTGGGATTAGAATAACGTGCCATTATGCCCAGTTTATGTGGTGCTAGGGAATTGAATTCAGTGCTTTGCACTTGCAAGCCAAGCCCTATAACTGCTGAGCTACACTTGCGGCCCCTACAAGCTATGTTCTCTTATAATCGCATTGTAAAATAAATGAATATTAATTAAATAAATGTAATTAATTAATAAAATTGAATAGTGCAATACAGCATACTCTTCTCTACAATGGGATATCTTTTCAACTTACACGAGTGTGCACAAAAATTTAAATGCCACACAAAAACTGATGATTGCCATTTTCCCCATTTTATTGATACGTATAAGTGCAAAATTTAAAGTTTACATTGATCTGGAGCATTTTGTGCACATACATATTGCGGCAAACTTCCAGGACCATCCCCTCTCTCCTTTTTGCCCTCCTCCCACTTACTCCCTTCAGTTCTCATTATTTTCCACAATAAGTTCCATGAGCTAATTGTGATCTGCCTTTTAAAAGGTATATTTTAATATAATAAGATTTACGTACTTACTATAATTGTATCTTTTGTAAAACAATGAAGGGTATTTATATTTCAATCTTTTCCACATCAACATATTTTTTTCAGAATTTTCATTGCATAAGAGAGCAGAGACCAAGCTAGTAATCTGGTGTTTACAATGTATTAATATTAGTATGCCCTTAGGCACATATTGAACAACTTAACACTGGAAAATTTATGGGCTAACTGCCAACGCATTACGGGGTACGGACAAAGGGGTTGAAATGAGACTTAGCTGTATCTATTTTGCATGCTAGACCTTAAGAAACACAACCTGTGTTGATATTTCCAAGCTCGTGAGGATTAAGAATGAACTAAAGAAAATGAGTGCCTATCAGAGTGGAGGGTGAGAGGAATCTTTCATGGTGACCGAATCTTCATTCCATCCATACACACAGCTATCATAAGGTGTTACTGTCATCCTGAAATAAAGGGAATGGTCACCCAGCGGGGCTTTGCAAGGCTGCTGGAAAGCCTTCTGCATCCAAACTGCCTCCTCTACAGAGCAGCCTTATCATTTGAATGCTCTGTGATCACTGGAGAAACAGGATGTTCCTTAATTATTAAAACATTCTTTTTGAACAGCAGCCCTTCGATGTCTTCAACAGGAGTAGAAATGATTCCCTCACATGTTCCATAAGAATCAAAATTTTGTGAATTGGTGATGTATATTTCGCTGTTGAAACTTTGGGTAGTGTAATGATAATAACCACGTAAATTCATATTATAGGCTTTTACAACTTCATTTATTCGTTGTAAAATGTCTAACAGGTTCCAGCCTTAAGTGAGCCTCAATTGATGGAAAAGCAAAGCAACATACTGTAAATGTGGACCTTTGAGATTAGAATTAGAATCTGTTATTGCTGTGAAGCACTGGGATTTATAAATTATCCTCTGAGAAATAAAATGTTACTGAAAATTAGTATGATATTTTAAATTTTCTGTGTATAATGAACTTTTTCCATCTTTGGGTTTGCTGGTTATATAATGGGCTGAGAAGAGAGCTTGCATAGAATGCATGAATGCAGGAGGCCTTAGGATCTATGCACACCTATGCATATATGTGAATATTACATTTACTTCACACATAGGGTTTTTTCATGATTCTAAGAATTTTGGTCATATTCCATTGGAAAAAAATGAAAGAAAATCATAAGAAACACTCAGAATATATCTGTAAAAATAACTATATTTGTTATATTGTCACGGTCTCTGAGGTGTCTGGCTGCAGTTGGCCACCAGCGATCAGTAATCAGAAAAGTCTGGGGAGCAGGGTCTCCATCCAGGAGACTGAATCAGTGTTAACAGCTTGTTTATTGACTGTGGGGGCCAGGCTGATAAGCAGTTAAAAGGAGAAGGGTCAGGCAGAGTTATAGGGCCAGAGTCATTCACTGATTGGAGGAAGTTTGGGATCTGAAAGTCTCCTAATTTGCATGGCAAGTCTCTCAAAATGTGATCATGTGATTTCTGGTAGTGGTCTTGGTGTAGTGGAAAATTCGGGATTTGAATAGAGTGAAACTTGAGCTGTGGGCTGTCCTGGGCCTGTGATAAGAGGGAGGGGCTCCACTCCTGCTGGTTTGAGGATGTGATTATCAGATTATGAGGCTCTGAGCCATCTTCTACCTTTTGTTATCCCTAGGCCTAGTCAAGGTCCCACATTATATATCCTTATTTTACAATACATATTATATTTAATATATTACATTGCATTAAGTTTCAGCAGCAGAAACACTGGAAAGTAAGATTTGATTTTCCATTAAGACACGAGAATTCAAAGTCTTAAAACTAAACTTTGTGGTAATAGTTCATTTCACACAATGTCCAAATGTCAACATACTTAAATTTTGTCAAATTAGATCAATCTCCTGCAGACAAGATGTTAGAGAGAAGATACTGGAGACAATTTTCATGAGTACAACATAAAGGTCACCATTTGTGGCCTGCACTCTTTCAGAATAGATGGTAGACAGCTGTAGTGCCCAGCACAACTTTTCTAGCTCATGACATATTGGTCTCTGCGGTAGTTTAATAAGGCAACCATGAGATTGACCATGTACTATTTTAACTAAGTTTTCAAATATGAAACTTCAGAGACAGCATCAGCCGTGAGTGACAAGCTGGAAATGGGCCCTACAGGTTAGTCAATTTCCAACACGTTTCTCTGTTGTAGTGTTTGTTGTAATAAGTATATGCCATTCTGCTGATTGACAGGCAACCTTCACACAACTGAGTATCTTGTGAGATTCCCTGTTTAGGGTCCCTCCCAAATAAATCTTTTGCTTCTTCTGCTCTGGCTGAGAGGATCTGTGAGTCATGTAGTCAGTGTTTTTAGAGTCTATTTTATACATCACACGATGATATTTTGATATGACTGAGTTTTTACCAAAAATTTTGCCCAGCCACACCTTAATTAGATTTTTATTTTTCTAGATTCTACTTTTTCTAATAGGGAATCTGTAAGTTTTAGGACTATTTTGCAATATGATAGATATTTTTCCAAATGGTCTAGACATTTTTTAAAAATATTTTTTCCTCTAATTTACCTCTTCTACCTTGCCTTTTACTACATACATCTAAAAGAAACTAAGCAGTATTACACTTTGGTTGTAAATCTCAGTTTAAGTGTGAATTTTTCATCATTTAAATTTCTATATTCTGCATAGTTGCAGAGTTTTAGTAATAGTGTGCTATAATATAAAATTTATCTTTTATTTTCTGAAAACATGATCCTCATTTTTTGTTCATAGCCTTTACCTACACTTTCAGTATTCACTTACAAATAGTTCAGTCTATGAATGAAAAATTCTAAAGCTACTTCCACACTTTTAAATATTTATTGCAGTGGCACCCCACTTTATACCATCAAAATCTCTATTACTGAATTGCTTCCATAGCAAATTAATTCAGCATAAGTAGCTTGATGTAAAATTATTATTTTATAGTTCTGTCAGAAATCTAATAGCCTGACTGCGATTAAATAAATATTTACATGAGGAAGGGTTAGGAAATCTTTTCTTAACTTTACAAGTTTCTAAAAGCCAATTGCATCCCTTAGATGGGTGATGACTTCTTTACTTCACTCACAAAGTCAGCAGTATCTTGCCAAGTAGGTCTCATCCTACAGGCTCTCTTGTTTTCTCCTCCAATTCATTCTTCTACTTTTAAGAGTTTCAATAATTATAATGGATCCTCCCAAGTAGTTAAGAATAATTTCTGTATGTTAAGGTAAAATACTTAGCGATATTGCTATGGAGATCTCTCAAAAGAATGGAACTAAATATCCCTTTCAATCCAGCGACACCCTTCCTCGGAATATTGCCAAAAGAGGTCAAAACAACTCATAACAGAGATACATATATAACCATGTTCATAGCAGCACAATTAACAATGGCTAAAATATGGAAGTCACCAAAATGCCCATCAACAGACCATGGATACACAAAATGTGGTATTTATACACAATGGAATACTATGAATTTATAAAGTCCAACAGCTTGGGGGCTTTTACAGGCAAATGGAAGAAACTTGAGAACATCATGCTTAGTGAGGTGAGTCAGAAGCAGAAGATGAAACATCGAATGGTCTCTCTGATATGAGAGACCCAGAGCACAACTATCTCATGGAACTTAAAACAAAAAACAAGGTGAACCAGGGGGATAGGGTGGGGAGGGATGGAGGGGTATGTAGGGGAAGGGACAAAAGGAGAGTGGGAAAGTCCTTGTTACCTTGACAAGATAGCTATGTGCACAAAATGCTCAACTTCATTGTAAACCTTAAATTTTGCATATATATATATATATATATATATATATATATAGAGAGAGAGAGAGAGAGAGAGAGAGAGAGAGAGAGAGAGAGAGTGTAAAATGGGGAAAAAGAAAAAAAAAGTCCCCTCAAATCCCAAGTATTTCAGAGGGGATTGAATCATGAGGCTACAATACTCATCAGTGTAATAACCTCACGGCCCCCAAACCCTGGCCTGAAAAGATGGTTCATGGCTTTGGAAGAACTGGGCCACCACGCTGCATATTTCCCTCTCGATGCTGCTTAGCATTTCAAAAGGGTCTTCCCACAAAGCGCTGCATTACCAGTACCTCCCTTCCCTCACCTTGTCCTTGAAAAAGTGGTCTTCATATAAACCAGTCTCTGGTGCCAAAACGTTGAGGACTAGGTATTAACCCATTAATGATTTCCTGTTCCATCAGAAGGCAAGGCCCTGGTCACTGAGAGGTTCTTAGTTACTTTTCTGTTGCTGGGACACAATATTCAACATTCACAACTTCAGGGGGAAAAGACTTATTTTAGCTCATAGCTTTACAAGGTCTCAGTCCATTCATAGGAGGCTCATGATGGGGTGCATGGCACACAGAAAGCCCAGAGAGCAAGGAAGGGGGAAGCTAGAATATATTCTTCCATGTCAAGCCCCAGCATGCTGCCCCTTCCAGGTCTTGCTACAGTGATCTGCCCCATCTGGGTCAAGCCCCAATATTCTGCTCCTCTGCCCAGCCTCATCTCATAACAGCACATGGTTTCCATATATATATTCCACAACATCCAAACACATAAAGCTTTTTGTGGATATTCCAGATCTAAACCACAGCAGAGAATGTGGCCTAAAAAGGCATATTTTTGATCTCTCCTCCCTTCCTTCTCTTTCTGATCTGTGGTTTCCGCGGGACTGGTAATTTCTGTTGGCCAGCCTCAAACAACCATGTGTGCACCGAGACTCCTGAAACAAGTAAAATAAACCTCTCCTCTTTTGTCACATGGGTTTTTAGGATTGTGTTCTAGTAAGAGAAAGATAAATGACTATGACAAATTTCAATTCCTATAACCCTAAATTGTTTTGCCATGTAACAAATTTATTCCCAGGATTCATGTATTAGGATGCAGACATCTATATGTGTGTGGGTGTGGGTGGTTGGGGCTGAGTGTGTGGAAGAAATCAGGCATATTATTCTGCCCACCTAATATCATTATTTCAAAAGTACACAGACTACTAGAACTATGTAATCCATAAATGATCAGCTAGATACTTTACAGAGTCTACTCAGATCTCTGGGAAATCTGGAGGCTCAAATTAGGAAGCCTCATTAGTAAGATGAGGCTCTGTGTGGACAGACCCTTTGTAAACCCCATTTACTAAGACTATTCAACAGGAAAAACTTGTAAATTGTTTTTTTTTTATTAAGAAACAGAAATGACAGAAATTATATTTGTGATTTTGAAAGGAGTTTTATTACTTAAAAAGCTTACAGGGCTAGAGTCTGTAAAGTCCAAAATGGCATTCATCACACTGGAGATTCAGGAGATCCAAGAGCTGTTCAACTCAAGGAGTGAAAGCCTCAAATCAGACAGAGTATGAATGCAGCATTGCTCTGAGATTGATAGCTAGGAAGCTCCTTACAGAGCAGCTGTTATGAGTCGGCCTTGAAAAGCTAAAGAAACTGTAGTGTCTGATGGCCCTGGGCAGCTACATCAGTAGAAGATGCTTCCATTCAGGTAGAATAGACTTTGCCAAAAATGTGCACTAAAGTCTTACTTCTTTCGCTCCTTCTCCATCCAGGATGTGAGGCCTCCACTACTGGGGCAGGTCTTCTGCTTTCAGCTCATAGAATGGGCCCGCCCATAATTACAGTGGGCCTTCTACTCTTAGTTTGCTGGCCTACACATCAACCATCCCTAGAAATAGTCCACAGACATACCCAAAAGTGTGTTTACTAATCTCTCAGGCCGTTCTTACTTCAGTCAAACTAATATGCCCTAACTAATGGTCAAATTCAGCCAAACCTTTCCCTTGCTTCTCGGTACATAGAGCATGTTCAACTTAATCTAAGTACCCAGCATTTTGTAGAATGCAACAGAACAAGATATCAATTAGATAATTAGGTCATGGTTTATAGTTTTCTTTTGTATGAATGCTTTTCAGGACCACAAATATTCTATGAAAAAATGGATTCTATAAGAAATAATTATCAATGGTCTAATTGTCTGGCTTTAGTGACCATAAATGACATAGGACAACTTAATTAAGGAATCCAATTTGCTTTAGTGACTCTGGGAACAGATATGGTGATATTAATGATCTGTATGTTTGACAAAGCTTTGCTTGGGAAATCACCAACACATAATGTAAGAACATAATTCTTGCAATCACTATCAACTGGTTTATTTTTGATTTAAATGGGCTCATACATATTTTTCCATTCCTAATATTTCTTGTAATATAGAAAAAGTAAGACAGATATACTCATTAACTACTTATATTAAGTTTAACAACCAGAATATGTATCTATACATCTCCTTCATACAAAATTAGAGATAGAGCACCAAGGATCTCTGAATTTATAAGACTAATATCTGGATTTTATTTGCACAAAATCTGTGAGATTATATTTTCTGTAGTTAAGAATTTGGCTTTTGTTACTCAGGTAACTTCATTTATTACAGATTGATTTCCTCCTCACAACTCTCAAGTATCTTGTGTATTTCTCTCTCTACTGGCTAGTTCTCACGTGGCTCCCCAATAGACAGGGTGAAACAAGTCAAGAAGATTTGCAGAAAACCTTCACGAAGAATGACAACAGTGAGCAGTACACATAAGTGCTTTACTAAAAGTATACAATCATCAAAATCCCATGTTACAAACCACAGGAATGGATTTTGTTCATTTTTGTTTTAACTATAAGCCAATTGACGCAGTGCACTTGAAGTAGATAAGAAACTGGATTCTATTAGTAATATAATTTTTGCTTTATTTTTGTTGAATTAAACAGAAAATCATTAAAATCTCATATTCACGACGTTCTTCTAAAAGTTCTTCATACAGTCTCTCATTCCCAAAGGAAAGTAATGTACATGATCCTTTTAAACAAAGGCAGTAACTAAAAAGATTCAAATATGGTTTTCATCTTCCTAGTATCACTTAGAACTGTCCATTGGCACACAACTAAATTATCAAGTATTTATTAGATTAAGAATAGTGATTTCATTTTTGGCATCCTCATCATTCATTATAGATGTAATTATATTATTTTGTTTTACTGGTAGATACTTCTTTCAATAAATGATCACTTCACAAGGAAAAAGCAAAAGAATGCATAAACATACAGAATGAATGTTTAAATTGGTGATAGAAAGAACTAATTCATAGAAAATAAGGGTGTTTATTTAGTGGGAAAATGAGATTCACACAATTACTAAGGATTCCATGTGTATAAACAAGTCTAACCATTACTTTACTATTTATCTTTAATATTAAGTAAATATAATATGTTCCTATCATCTTTCATTTTTTAATATATTTATAATATGGAAAATAAAGCTAACATTAATTAGCTTTATAAAAATTGCATTATGCATTATTAAAAATTGATCATGCTAAGTCAGAAGCCTTTACAAAAATAAATAGTCTGGGATCATAATTTTTAGAGATAGTATACATGTATGTCTTAGTTACTTTTTCGTTGCTGTGACTCAATACCCTACACCCACAAACTTAGGAAAGGAAAGGTTTGTTTTAACTCACAGTCTCGAAGGTCACAGTCCATTCAGGGGCGGCAGGCAACTATCGAAGTACATGGCAGAGAGAGAGATATGGAGGCAGCTTCCCCCGACAAACAGGAAGCCAAACTGAGGCCAGCTGAGACTAATCCCAGCCCTCTAGGAAGGCAGGTGCAGCTTATATATCCTTTCAGGACTCCGCCCAGTAACCACTCCCACCTGCATCCAGGTGTGGCCACTACACACCGTTAATCCTAACTCACATGCCTTTAGTCATAACTGTAATCAACCTCTCCAGACTAGACCCCAATCCACCAACATCTCATGGTTCCATAGACAATCCATAACATTAAAATACATGAGACTTTTGGGGGACACTGTAGATCCTAACCACAACAATATATATGCATCCACTCCCCAAGTTGAATGTAATTTTTTGAATATAATTATTATGTGTCAGAAGCATATGCTAATAAAAATAAAAGTATGAGAGAAAAGATCTTAGCTGTCTTAAGTGTCAAATATAAAAATGAAAATTGCTTTAGATCTGCTTTACAAATTGTCTAAAAATTAGTTTAAACTCTCAAGCATAAAAGAAGAAAATGAGAAGCAGATGGGACTCTACTTCTTTAGAGAAGAACTGTCTGTTTCTCCTTATGATTAACAGAAAAGTAAGAAAAGAAAATCAAACAGAACACCCAGGATTTCACACTCATTGCTACAAATTGCCATGTATTCATTAGATAGCCAAATATATTCATATCAGAACATTCATTCTTATTCAATATGCTCATGCCAGTAGGCTTGAGGACTTACTTTTTATACATTGATGAAATCTGGATAGTTTATACTTGACTGTTCAAAACACATATTAAGTTATTTTTTCTAGTAGTCTAATATTGGTGATATTCTTACAGCATTTATAAAGATCTTAATTGATATTTCATCTGTAACACATAGGTTACTCAGCAAGCTATGTTGTAACACACATAAAAATTACTGGAGAGCATACTCCTCAATTAATCTATAATGAGTTTTAATTTGGGGGGGATTTCATAAAAATTACAAACACTGTATATTTTTTTTAACCAGTAATCACATTTCTCCAAAATCTTAAGGTAATTATTTTGGTAGATACACTGACTTGCATCAGCATAAATTTTTAAAAAATGTTTATAATTCTTAATCTTTTTTGTTGTTTTTGCTGGAGTGCAGTACCCAACACCCACCACATCTCCCACAACATAAGAAAGGGGGATTTATTTCAGCTCACAGTTTTAGGACTTTTCAATCCATTCATGTTCGGCTGTCAAGGGGGGTAATGGTCTGGTGGAGAACAGCTGCTCACAGCATCTCAGGGGGAAAGATATGTCCCTGGAGAGAAGCCTGGGCAACTGTATCTTTCCAGGACGCGCCCTCATTCCTCACCTCTAACCACAATAGAACAGCAAGTGAATTCCCTAGATGATCCTCAACATCCAAACACTTGAGGCTTGGGGGGACACGCCACATCCAAACGATAGCATAACTCGATGTTAACAAAAACAAAACAAACATAAAGTGGGAGGGTAACTCAGAATAAAATTTTAATATTTATACATTATTTTTATTGTCAGTATCACCATATTAAACTAAGCATATTTAATTAAGGTGATAAAAGCATATCTCATATCTCCTCGCTGCCCTCCATCACGCCCATACGTTCTGCAGAGACACAGCCAGTCATCGTCACATTTAAGCCACAGCTCACCACCGGCATGTGATGCTTCAGATCCCACAGCTTCTGCATCTTTGTTCAAGCCGACAGCTTATGCAATTTTTCTCTATCTCTTTCTGGCATACTATTCCACCGACAAAATACATATGTTTCTGAGACATTTAGAAAACACATTAATGTCAAAAAATCATACTTTTCTTACTGAATTATATTACAATAAAGTGCTCTTAGAAGACAAATAATTTTACTTTAAGATAACGTGTTTGCTTTGCCTTTACACACTTTCACGTTAGGAGACTTTCATTACTACTAATAGGTATCTGTGCTTTTCCATTTTAAAATAAAGCATCGTTCACAACAAGAGGATGATCTCATTTGGATATGTAAGTATTCCCATGTAAATATCACCCATCTGCTTCTGCAGTAAATTGCACTTTATTACTTGTTCATGAACCACTCTTTCTTATTTCATAACCAACGACTACTCCTGTACTGTCTTTTACAATCTCTCAAATCTAGTCTTTTTTCTTTCTTGTACTTACATTCACTGAGAAACTCAAAATCCCCTTTTGGGATAGTAGTCATAGCTTGTTAACTGACTTCCAGTCTTACCGAGTCTCCAATTTAATACAGTCACTCAAATGGCTTTTGAAACACACAAAGAACATTGATTTGATTTCCTATTCAAAGCTGTCTACATAACTCATGACAGTGTCTTCTATAGGCTGTTCAATACAGTATCCATAGAAATAAAGAATGGGATCAAAGGGACAGAAGCAACATTTCTCTGTACAAGCAAGCTTTGAAAATTGTGGATATAACTATTTTCATTATTGTAGGCCTGCCTCCCTGTTATAGTCATTGTTGAGAACACAAGAAGACGTAATACTATACAGCATTTATTGAACATATTTGTTCATAAACTCCAGGGCATAAACAGAAGCATAAAAGTCTATGAGCACACTTTGAGAAATGTTAGCCTATGGGATAATTTAAAACTCGAATGTTTGATAATACAAGAATGTCGTGAGGGGGTTGGGGCAGGTCCTCTGGGATTACAATGCTTCTCTAGGACGTGCAAGATCCCAGGGTCAGTCCTTTAGCACCACCTCACAGCTGGGCACATGCCTGTAATTCCAGCACTCAGGAGGCTGAGGCAAGAGGATTACTGTAAGTTTGAGGCCAGCCTGGGCTACATAGTGAGTTCAAGACTAACTTGGATGACAGAGTGAGACATTGTCTCAAAAAAAAAATCTTGAATTTTGTGCACTTCTAGAGCATTGCCCATGTCTACTCTGGGCTTCTTTATGACTCCTGGGGCAACGAATGCCTCGCAGGCCATCTGATGTGCTCATTCCTGCCATCATATTTGCTTACTAGAATCTCTCGTGGTCTAAGCTCTACCCACCCCCAAAAGTGGACTGGAACATCACTTCCTTCAAGCTACAATCTTCCCCTGATAGTCTTGAAAATCTTTGAAGAAAACTCTATTGTCTCTTTCTATAAGTGAGTCCTGATGTCCATCTCCTTTTATCTCTGGAGCTCATTCAGATGAAATGGGAGCACAGAAGACCATCTCTATCATCCTTACAAAGAACACTCCAGCACTGTGCCATCTTTCTATGGGATGCTGCTACTGTAGCATATACAGAAGGATGCGTTCGTGCATGTGTGGTGTGGTGTGGTGTGTGTGTGTGTGTGTGTGTGTGTGTGTGTGTGTGTGTGTGTGGACTTGCTTTGTCATGAAATCAGGAAGTTTGCCCTATATTTTCTCAATAATATTCTGCATGATGTCATCATTCTGGTTAAAATAGGTATCCATTAACTATTCATGAGATGAGAAAAAATGATTCTTAAAATTGAATTGAAGTTTCTTCAGAGATGAATATTTTCTATATGGTTTTTATTTTGCGTTATAAGAGAAAACCCCCCAAAAAACACACCCTCCAATATTTGCTGTCATTTGGAACATAAGAAAGTCACCTTAAACAGAAAAATTAGAAAGGAAACTTTATAAGAATTGTAAAACTCACATAAGTTGAAAATGTATCTTCTTACATTTAGAAAGGGAGCACAAAGGGAACAAACTTAGGAGGGTAAACTTAATAATTATATGTATGGCAACACCATCAGTTGTTTGAGCTATGGAAAGGTTGACTACACAAAAGCTCAGCAAACCTGCATACTGGTCCAGCATAATGAAAAGAGAAAGCGATTGAGTAGAAGATTATTTATGAAGTAAGTGATTTATTTTGCCAAAAGCAAAGTATAAGTTTAAAGGAAAAACTATTAATAGAATAAGGCAATAAAGAGAAAACTGACTTTAAATGTAAACAATGGGCTTGTGGACAACCCATCAATACCTGGAGCAACACTCTTAAAAATCTAGTTAAATAAAGCAATACCAGAAACCATTCAGAAACATTTAAGCAAGAATAAAAATCTTAGGCCTAGCAAATCGAAACAAAATTGAGACATGAATGCCCAAATCTTCAGATTTAAAAATGAATCCCAGTATACAATCTAGTCCAAATGTGACTTTAGAGAAAGGCTTAACGCCCACCTCAAATTTATTCTTCACTTCCTGCTCAGAGGCAACATGTTGGGGTACTATTAAGTCTACCTGTAAAATTGGTTCCAGGTGTTTCGACATAATCAAGATTTAACTAATAGACAGAAATTTGGGGTGAGGATTCTGAAATGTTTTCATTAGAATATGAATTCAGCTGGCAGGACTGTGTGGGCTTTTCTGTTTTATGGAGGCAATATGACTGGAACTGCCATGGCCTTGAAAACAGGAGACACTACGAAGTGTGATGGTGATGAAGACTTCACAGCTCTGGGACCAAGTAACAGAGAATCACCAAGTCTACCCTACAAGAGCTACTTTGTGACATTTTTTCTTTAATTCACTGTGAGACTTTTTTTCTGAAATCTACTGCTACTAACACAGTACAGTACCACACTGATAGGCAAGGCCACTTTTTGGATAGTTTTTATTCTGACATATCTCATTCCTACCCAGGAGGAGATGCCTAAATATCTTCCCCACAAGTGTAAAATGGGAGCCTAGAAAGATGGAAGTTATCAATTTCAGGCTTTTCTAATGATTCTGTCTGAAGAAATTTTCTACACCTGACCAAGGGCCTGTTAGGAAGTAGGCCATTCAGCAGGAGATGAGCAGTGGTCCAGCAAGTGATGTTTTATCTGTATTTATAGCCACTCACTGTCAATCACATTGCCACCTGAGCTCTACCTCCTGCCAATCAGGAGAAGCAGTCCTTGGAACCAAAAATGTTGGTGACCACTTCCCTGGATGATGGGCATCCCAAATAGCTATACTTTTAAAAGAGAATCAAGTGAGTCCTTATAAGTTCTACTGAGGTATACACAAAGTCCCTCCAGTATCAATGCAAAAGTTACACTGTGATAAGTTAATGAAGGAGCTTCAACTTGCAGAATAAGCTTAATCATCAGAACATTTGCCTAAATCATTTCATTTAAGAAGTATGCTTGGTGCACCTGTAATTTGATCAAGGTAACCTAGGAAAGCTTTAGTAAGTCATGCCTGGGCTTGATTGTAACTAGGGGAACATATATTAAAATAATTACATTTAAGTGTATTCAAAGAGCTTGAAGAATATATAAAGAGATGAGAGATAGATTATAAAAATCAAGAAGGGACTGAGAGAATTATGATGATGTCTCAAACATTAGTCAGAGAAGAATAAACATAATTTAAACAAACATTTGTATTCTCTTGTGAGTTTCATCCTCTTTAATTTGATTCTGACATACTTTAATGACTTCACTAAAAGACCACAACTTTTTTTTTTTTTTGGCAAAGATTCGATTGGCCAGCTGGAAAGCCTGAAGTTATTTCTATCAGGGTCCCTGACATCAAATGTTCTTAAACACACTAACCCCACAGGAGTGTGGCCTGTTCAATACTCTGCAATATTCAGAGTAGCATTAGAACAATATTCAAAGTTCTCCCTATATAAGAAATGCGATATATAGAAAGTTATTCTAAAATCCACAAATGGTGTATAAGATGTAGGAAAGAGAAGTATTTTATCATTATCACTGTTGACATAAATAAAAATACCTCACCCAGGTGCTCCTTTTCTGACAAATCTTTATTTTCTCTTTCACAAAATGTATCCCTGTCTCTAAGATTTACTGTTCTCTTTTTCCTCTATTTTCTCATTAATGATTGATGCCCTGCATCCTACAGACATCTTTGCCTTATTTTGAAAAGTTTGCCTTTTTGCTACAGCCTCATTCCCTCACTTCACTTGAAATAATATTCCTGAAAACAATTACATTTTTGTCTTCAATTCTTCTGCTATCCTCGCTTAATCTACTCCAATACAACTCTACCTTCATCTCTCCATTAAACTACTGTGCAAATGTCAGCAACATATTTCAAGTTGCTAAATGCAGCTGTCAGCGCTCAGTCTTGGCCTTACTTAAACTATCATCAGATTTATACACAATGGATGGACCATTCCGCCTCCTCAATACGTTTTAACTCCTTATTTTCCAGAACTAAATAATTTTAGTCATTGCATAACTGAATGATGCTTCTTTTTTAGGTAGTTCTGTTTTCACCATTCTCTTCATTTCTCCCCATTGGTGCAATCCCATTTTGTCTCCATCTTTTTTCTCTATCAATACTCATTTGCTATATTCTCAGATATTTACATACCATTCTTATGTGTAATCATTTTGAAATTTTTCATCTTAAACCTCTACTTCCCTATTTCGCACCTTTAACTGCTTATCTGTCATGTCTACCTGTTATTTCTAATTTCCATATCCAGTATGATCTACAGGAAGGGAACTATTTTCCACAAAAGATGCGCCACTAAAATTTTTTCTCTCTCATTCAGTGACAAACGCATTCTCCTGGGTCTTTAAACAATGAACAAATTACACAAACAGAAAGACCCATCATCACCTCTGATTTTTTTTTTTTTCTCTCAGGTCAAGTAAAACATTATTCAGTATTCAGACCTTTCTTTATGTTCTGTTAAAATACATTTAGAAGTTGACCAGATCTCAGCCTCTTGTGTTCCTATCTCTGGAGACAGGAGGCTGTGTCACCAGAATTATTTCCAAGGCTCCTTGATTGCTGTCTCAGGAGCAACTTTATCTCACTTTCAATTTCCCATTGCTGGATCCCAGCACCCCTTTACAATGTAAATTAATTTACATCAGTTTAATATGCAGCAAACATGCCCATGTCTTTCATTTCTCTTAGAAGAGAAACCCAGCAGAGCTTTCTGATTCGGCTTCCTATCTGTCTAACCTTCAGCTCCAGCTCCTCTTGCAATCACACTGTGATTTTGCAGTCCGCCTTTCCTTAATAAGGGTATTTGGATTATGTAACCCTTTACCCCCAAATATCTGCACCTGCCTCTTTAACAATCTGCGCAAATATCAGCTTTCCAAGGCAAATGATTAGCCATTCCATTCAATTTTTCTACGTCCCCACTCCCTCAGTTTTATTTTCAGCACCTAAGGAAGAAGGAAGTGAAGAAGAACTTGAGTACCATGGTTTTGGGTTGTTGGACATCTTCTCACACTGACATGTGAGCTACATGCATAGGAAGAAGCATCAATTTTCAGTGCACTATTGAAATGCCGTGCGCAGGTCACAGTGCAGAGCATCTGATCTAAATATTTGCTGGATACTTGAATGGATGATGTAACCTTTGCCTTTAAATTTGTAGTCATTTCTGTGATTTTGACTTATCCAATACTTTATCTTTCCATACACAAATTCCATGCTATCTGAAAACAATTGCTTTACCCAAACAACAGCGTATTTCAACAATACAGAGCTAAGAGCAAAGTTTTTCTCAATTTTTTAAAAAGAATACTAAGTAGAAACTATTAGTAAGAAGAAATGCCTTGTAAAACCACAGTTAAAGATACAGACCAGGAACAGGACTGCCTGAAGCGCCATTCGTTTCTATCATTTGATACATATGAAACAAGCAACAGTTGCTTAACTTCTCTATGTGTTATCTCCTATATCTGTAACAGAAAATACTTTTACTTACTACCTAGGATGTTTCTAAAAATTAAACATTAATGAATGTAAGCTAAAGTTAGTTTGATGTATAATAGGCTCACTACATATGTGCCCTAGAAAAAAGTGACACCCTGGGGAGAAAAGGCTGTAGAATAACCTGCTCCTCAGATGGAGTCATATTTTCTCCCACAGCAAATTTTCTCTTCTCTTATCACTAAGCAGTCTCTAAGGCCTTGACCAACACATTCAAGTGTCCAGAACTTAGTATATTTTGATTTTTTTCTGTCTATTTGTTTTGTTTTGTTTTCCAGTAGGGGAAAGGCTTTTCTAGATGACTTCTCAGATACCTTGGCAGGAAAGCTTGTTGCTTTTCTGAATTTCAGGAGCAGGGAAAATTTATTCTAAAGGAAAAAAGTCATTGGTCATTGAGTGTGGAAACTCTGTGATTGTTTTTTACATTAATGTTGATGATATTTAAGAAAAGAAAGAGATATTTGGTTCTGCATTAATTAATAGACAGAACTGTGGGTGACATGGGTCTTCCTCTCCAGTGATTTCTCATTATGCTCAACGTTTTTGGATGATGAGGGTTCTTGAAAAACAGGGATTATCAAGGTGTAAGACAAGGGCAATGACAGCCACACAAGCAGAGGCAATAGACGATGTAATTTAAGTAGATGGTGTGAGTGTTGACATGCAGCATATCTCTCCGGTATGTTCCTGTTGAACAGTAGTATCAACAAAGTTTTGTTGAGGAAAATCAGACAATCAGATTAAGGGAAAAAAAACAAGGAATTAAGACTAGATCACTCTAACAGTAATTACAAGTTAGCTTGCTCATTCTTCAAAAATGTTGTGACTTAGAAAATAGCCCATCTTAAACTCTGCCTGCCATACTGAGCTACCAACGTGGTGGCTTACCTTCATTAAAGATGACTTGAGAGAATTTTTTTGTTATTTATGTTCAATTGTTTTGTGTTTCACATTCATTTGATAATAAAACGTCTACTTAGATTGCAAAAGAAATGAATTAATTTGGCAACTTCCTTAATATCCGCAAATGTATTTTCCTGGCGATGTGACTAGGCAGGCAAAGGCTTCCCGCATCTACAGATTCAACTTCTTGTCCTCGTTTCTGCTCCCTTGTACTGTAAAGTAGTAGCAGCTTGAATGTGTTTAAGCCTGCAACAGCTGACATTCCTGCACTCTGCCACTTGGCTCCCCGCTACTGGCAGCTCTTCCTGGCACACACGGTCCCCACGGTTTCTAGGCTCAGAAGAGCAAATGCATGCTGCAAGGTTGCTAAGAATGTGAGCTCTAGTGCCAGACTGTTGGGATGCAGATCCTTGTTCTTACACCCACTAGGTGTGCATGACTTTGGGAAAAGTGTACATCTTTCTACCTCCTTTTTTAACCTGTAAAATTAGGATAAAAACAAAAACTGAAAAATCTAGTTCGCATAATTGTTCTGGGATTTAAATGAGCCCACAGCACTAAATAATGTCTAAGTATACACCATGCGTTAAGAATCAGTTTGCTTATCACTACTGAATCCTGAGACTGCTTTTCAAGTGTTGCTTTTAATTGTTAATATCTATGGATAACAATGACACACCATTCAAATAATATCTCCAAGTAATTTCTTATTATTCAATCTACAACCAACTTAAGTAAGTACCTCTACAGTTTCAATGATTCTCATAATTTCAAATTATTTTGGTTATAAACATACAGGCAATTGAACCTGCAAACCCAACATTGCATTTTAAAACTAGAAAACTGCTTAGAATATGGTACTAGATTTTGTATTTTTCCATATCAACTTAAAACAAAGAACTCTTTTCCACAATAGGCATTAATGACATTCAACTGCTACTGTGTGCTTTTGCTTATGAAAAACTTTAGTATGATTTTGGAGCAAGAGTTTCCACAGAATTATGCCACCACGGCTCAGGGATTTTTAGTGGCAGTGATGCAGTTCCTAACCCCTAGGCCAACGAATAAATATAAAAGAAGATCATCAGTGTTTGACAGTTGCTGGAACCTTCATCATCACTTCAATAAAGGAGAAAGAACAAGGTGATCACCTCAGAAACCCATCACCTTCTCCAACTAATTATTCCTGTAATTCTAGTAGCTACCAATCCTGAGAAAGTATTTTTCCAATTCAAGGATATAGATGATGTTTCTTTGAGTTCTATGTTTTACAAACCAAAGGGATAGGACATTTCCATGGTCAGAATAAATGCATTCTTCTCTCCTCTTGAAAGTGAAAACAAAGTTTACAATCAGACTATAAATATGTTTAGCTCAAAAGATATCATGAACCAAAGCTTTTCTGATGGTGATAACTGAAACAATAAACCAGAAAAATGTTCTAATTGTGTATATTTGGTACAGTTTCTTAAGAAAGTTAGACTCTAAGTAATTCAATCAGCTTTAAACTCCCCACCACCACCACCATTTCATGAGCATTTTTTTTTTTTTTTGACAGAAGCCTAGACAGAAAGAGACCAGTGAGGTATAGGATGGATCTACTTTAATACTATTATCTTTGGAGGAAAAACATTTGAAGTAGATCCTATAATAAAACCATTTGAAATTGATCCTATAATAACTAGTATAGAGGCTGAAGAAATGGTACAGTGGTTACAGCATTTGCCTAGCAAGTGCAAGACCTAATTCCAGCACTTGGAAGGGTAAGGCAGGAGAATTGCTATGAGTTCAAGGCTAGACTGGGCAACATAGTAAATTCAGAACCACCCTGGCGGGCTATGGAGTGAGACCCTAACCAAAACAAACAGAATACTTAGTATGGGCTGAGGAGATAGAGATATTTTTAAATGTCTGAATCTTATTTTAAAGCTAGGGCTACTTGCGTATATGGGTTGAATCTGGAGTGTCCTTCCAAAGCCTCTTGTGTTTGGAAGGTGATGCAATCATGGAGTTAATACATTGATTTCCTGTGCTGGTGATTGCTGGGGCCTGGCTGAAAGATGAAGTTCCCTGGGGCATGACCTGTTAGGATGGGTTTTGCTTGTTCGGTCTGCCTTCCACTCTCTGCTTCCTGTCTTTTCATGTCACAAAGAGCTTTCCTCCAGCTAGGATCTCCAACGCATCCTGGCACCATTTCAGACTACCTAAGAACAGACTGGGGCTTTCTGGAACCATGTGATAAAATGACCCATCTGCTCTTAATTTGTGGGTGTTGGGTATTGTGTCCTAGCAACAAGAAAGTGCCTAAGACTTTGAGATACACTACCTTACCATAGGCAGAAGCAATACCCAGACATAAGTTTCTAGTTCTTTTTGCCTTTAGGGAAGTGAAGGACCCTTAATAGGTAGGACATGTCCCAGAGAGTGCAACTAACATCACTTCCAGGATCGAATCTCCCTAAGCTAATAGAAATCAGCAGAAAGGAAACACCTCCTGGTCAAGAGGGTCTAGAGCTAGTGACATAACAATGAAATGTTGGGTCCTTTCCATCCATGCTGTTGTAGTTTGGCTCTGGATTGTCCTCCCAAAAGACTCATGTACCCATCGACACTGTGTAGTCTTGGGAGGTGAGGCCTGGCTGGAAGCGGTGATGCTCAGGACTTGACCTAAAGGGGTGTGGGATGATTCATCCTTTCTCTGAGTCTGGTCTCTATTCTGCCATGCTGAGGAGTACTGGCTCTGGCTGTCTGGCTCTCACTCTAGCTATGACCCCACCTTGTGATTCTACCATTTTTTCAGCCTCCCACCCATGAATGGACTGTAATTTTTTGAAAACATAAGCTAAAATAAAATTTTCTACCATAAATTGTGGATGTCAGATATTGAGTCATAGCAATGAGAAAGTATCTAAGACATGCCCCATGACCTTCCTGTTGCTGTTCATAAACTCAACAAATAAATAATTTCTAACCTGAAGATACTTATTTTAAAATTTGTTTGATTTATTTGACCATGGATAGGCCAGGAAGATTTAAAACCATCATGATAAAATGCATAAAGTGTACAGAATGCGTTTCTAAAAATAAAAGCTACTTCCATGTTCACACTATTTTTCTTGATATGTGCAATTGGCTTAATACTGACAAAAACATTGTATCTATTTTATATTATGTTGCTTATTAAAGTAGATTCAAGAATTTTCAATGTCAGTGGTATAATAAATATTTCATTACTTCTCATTGTTATTTGAAAACTCTTACAATTGGTATGTTTTCTTTAGTCATTCTCTAGTTTTCATATGTATAGTGGTAAATTATGATAATAATTTTTCTGGCTTATCTCTAGAAATCAGGCACACTAAGGAGATACTAAGAAAAGCAATTGAAATAATTTGAGTGAACCTCAAATCAGCTCAGGTAATGCCAATCTCATTCTTCAAAATTTTAGGTGGGTCCTTGAGACATGCAATATGAGTTTATATTTCTGAAAAAAATATTCATGTCTTTGAAGTTAACTCCAAATTTTTGTTCAAAAAAGAACTAATGAAATATCTGCAAATATATATTTCAGTTAGGTCATGCACTCAATCCAATTAAAACAGAGCATCTCACAGTGCATCTTGACTTTGAATGTCTTGATACAGTAGTCATCTTAGCCCACAAGGCTTTTTTTTTTCTTTTACTCTAACCTTCCAAATCATATTCACACTTCAAAAGCCAGCTCCATTTTAGCCTATTGCATAATGATTCTCTGAGAGGAATAATATTCTGCGAGTTTACAAGGCCTCTGGTTAGAATTATTTTCAGCAGAGAAACATTCTTAATTCATAAATAGTTCCTGTAGACTTCTAAGAGTAAAACATAGAAGATCAGTCAGGGAAACATGGTTCCTGACCATTAGACTCAGAGGACATTAGGGAGTCTGGACAGGCAAACATCACAAAGAAACAGAAGGTTTACTAGTTTATAACCCAACATATGAGGCAGACTTTTAACCGAGGCTCTATGATCTAAGACTGCACTGCCTAGAAGATATGAAGTGCAGCGCAGCTAAGACTTATTTAATCACGCTTTAATTATTGAGCTTTAAATGAGAAGTTTGATCACGCCCTTTCTTCACTTAAAGTAATAATACCATACCTTATATTTACAAAATAGAATACATGTTGCCAGGCACCTACAGCTGGATAGAAGAAAGTCAAACTAATAAATGCCAAGAAAGATCAGAGAGAATATTTGCAGCATGAGATACCATGGGGCTAAAGGAGAGAGAGCACAGTGTGCTGACTAAGAGTGAGACTTCCCCACCCTTCACCCACAAACTCCTCTTCAACTACAAAAGAGATTATTTTAGGTGATTTTGCGATCCTTTAAAAATCTTTGCCTCAATATAGTGTTTGGCTTGAGAAAATTTGTTCTATATTCTCTATTATGGCATATACAAAGTATAGAAATTGATCAATTAATTTGACTGCAACTAAACAGGTATGTAGTAGGAATATTCAGAGGGAAAAAGATTAGTATTTCAGCCATTTTCTCTTTTTGCACTGCCACCTGCTCTAAACTATTAATTAATATTTAATTACCCTTCTGTGTTCTGTAGAAATTATTTTAACTCACTCTTTATTCTGTGCTTAGTATTTGTTCACTTACAATCTCAATTGCATTTCCTGCTATCAATCAAAGCTTGTCATCTAAGATGCCAGAAGTCAGTTGATATAGTTTCATGCCTCAGGAAACAAACATCTTTCATCTTTCTTGACTATACTGAGCAAGAGTTTTATTTCTTCTTTTTTATAATCATACAAGATTCCACGTGCTTCTCTGCCTGGATTTTTATCATAGGAAAGGAAAAATGAGAATCCATTCATGTTCACTTTTCCTAGGGTCTAAAACATGATGGAGTCTGGGAGAATAAGTGGTCCTGTGGTAAAGATCAACATTCTTTCTCCTTTCTGTTTATCAGAATAAAATTGATGTCCTTTCCATGAAGACATTTACCTCCTTTCCTTTCCTGTTGATCCACTTTTATTCTTTTCTTTTAAATTTAGGATGGATACTTGTTTTTCTACAGAACGATTTGAGGGTAATTGAAGATTCTATTTTTTTGTGAATTCTATAAGTCTAGGTATACAATTCCTGAAAATAAAGATACTCTTTAACAGAACCATGAACTACCATCCCCACCAGAAAACTAACATTTACTGGTTAATTCCATCTTTTGAGCTGAATAAGGTTTCTCCAAAACTCATACGTTAAGTTGTGAACTCTCAATACATCAAAATATGACAATATTTGGAGATTAGTTTCAAGAAGTGAATAAGGTGAGGCTGATCTAACGTGATTGCATAAATTAACTCAGAAGAAAATGAAATTTGCATACAGGAAGAGACACCAAGAATGCACTCATACAGACCAGGTAAAGAGGAAATGTGGAAGTAGCCATACACAGCCGAGAACCTAGGCCTCACAAGAAACTAGCACTGCCAGTCCCTTGACCTTGGATATCAAGCACAGTGGGCTATGAAAATAATCAACATTTTTAAAAATCAATCAGTCTGTGTTATTTTGTTATAGAAGTCCTAGAAAGCTAATACGCAAACCCTATTCAAGTTTTTCAATTGTCCAATAATAGAATGTATGATGAAATATTCATATGAAGATTATCAGTTCTTTTATGTTGCTTTATCATTTTCTTTTCCATCAATGTTCCTTCCTCATCTTCTATTGACTAGAATTCTGGGGCCTTAATACTTGGAGAACAAACTTTCCCAACATTTCTTTATAGTACACTTCCCAGTACTTGAATTTGGATAGCAGATTGCTTTACTTCATTGTATCCTGTTCCATTCATCCTTCCAATGCTGGTGATGGAGTTCAACCACTTAGAGTGATGTCTGTTTTGATCTTCTACTTTAATAATAGGTCTTTTCTTTTCCCCTTTGCAATCATTTCAGCTTCTTGATGATGCTTTGTTGTTGTTTGTGAGAAGATGATAAATGAAGACTAGGTTACTAATTTTATTCCTACTAAGATTTTCTCAATATTTTATGGGATCCAAAAATGCTTTTTGGAGGAGTCAATCAATTTGACATTGGCCAAGGGATGCATTTTTAATTCTCTCTACCTGTAGGAGAAGGAACTGTAGCTTTCTTCTGTGAGAAATGTTCCTTTTTTCTCAATTTAATGCATTCATTTATTTACATAACTTATATATTCATTTATTGAATGCTTTAAAAAATCTGAAACTGAAACAATCAGAACCCTTTTAAGTTGCCTTCTTCGTTCTTTAGATTTGTCTTCTACATTCTTTGACGACTTTCTTCACGACAAGATGTTCCAGGTTCATCTCCTGGATGCCTGTTCCTGTTTTCACCAATTTGTTTTGGAAGCACTGGTTCCTTTTAGTGGCAAGAATATTTAGAAGCCAAGATTTAGCCAGTAAATGAGGTCATTGGCATCTGGGTGTCACTTCTTTAAGACACTTTCACTCCAGCCAATTTATGGTGTGTGTGCGTGTGTGTGTGTGTGTGTGCGTGTGTGTGCGTGTGTGCATGTGTGTGTGCGTGTGTGCATGCACGCACATGCATTTGTGCGATAATGAGTTTACATTGATAACTCCAAGTCAAACATCACAATGTTATTTGCTCTCCATACTCCATTTTCTTTTCACACTTCTCCAACAGTACATGTCTGGTTCTTCAATACATTTTCCAAGTCAACTATGATTAGTCCCCAGTTATGTAAATATTTGTCACTGAAACCACACAGGGCTGATCCTCCTGCCCCTTTGCTGACTCTGAGACTCTAGGTTGGATCACCATTGCCACCACATGTTAGATCACGGATTACTTTGCATAGTGTATCAAATATATTCCTCCAATACATGACTGAGGTGCTCCTGCCCCTAGATAAATTAGTCAGAAAAGGAAAGAAGCAATAAAACAAAGAAATTATTTTTTGAACTTAGTACATTTACCTAATGAAGAAATGAAAACCTGAATATCCTAATTCTCACCAAAATATGACAAAACTAACTTTGAATTATTGAGGTTCTTGTGTAGCATTTCATTTGGGCAACTTCATTTAATTCTTTTAATGAACAACCAGGTGCAGCTTTGGGCCAAGCCCAGTACCTATTTTCTGAGTCTGAAAAGCAATGGTTTCCACTTAAGTGACCACTCACTTGAATTATATACTTTAAATATTTGTTATTTGTATGTTTAAGTATATCTCAATTGCCTGGGAAAAAATGGACACACCACACACACACACACACACACACACACACACACACACACACACACACACAGAGTCACTCAAATCCTTTTTTTCCAGAATAATTAAACCTCAAACAATGGCAAAAGTCCCAAGGTTAGGCACCTCCTACAACCCCAGCATGTGTTCTTATCTTGAGTTAAGAGCTACTGATCTAAAGTGTTTTCTTTCCTTTCTAAATATCTCTTGACCATTAAGGTAACATGTAACCTAAACATGATACCATAATAAACACGAAGATGGCCCTGTGATTGTACCCTTTGGCATTCTGGCTTATAAATATCCTCCCCTTGAATAGGAAACTTTACTCAAACTTATAAAAAAGCTAATTGTGAAGGGACTTAGCAGATGCAACACAAGTTTCAATTAAGTTAATTTTGATTCAAGCCAAAAGAAATTGTTCTGGGTGGGTATAATCTCTTGACTACAAATCCTTAAATAAAAAAAAGGAAAAATATTTTCATCATCACTGTTCATCATTGACTTGAAAAGTAAGCTGTCATGTTGTGAAGAGTCCTACAGTGGAGACATGGCAAGGATTTGCAAGCAGTTTCCAGCACGTAAATATGGCCTATATGACTACTGTAGAGACCGCAGGGAACTTGGTTCTATCCAACCAGGAAATAAATTCTGGCAACAACACAAAAGACTTTGGAGAAATGTCTTTCTCTGGTTAATCTTTTAGGTGAGAATGCAGAATACAGTCTGATGAATACTCTGAGCAGAAGAAATTCCACTGATGCAATGTCTTGACTACTTACTCACACACACACACACACACACACACACACACACAAAAAAATGGTAAAGGAACACTCTATTGTTGTAACTTGCTAAATGTGAAGTAGTTTATAATATAGCTATAAAAATTAATACATTTACCAACTAAGTTGACTATGTGGAAATATTTCCATTTTTAAAGGTGATTTCTTTTATTTAGATATAAAAATCAAAAGAACATTGGGCCCAGGGTATAGTATGAATAATTTTTATTTACTTTAAACACTTTAGGAAATTAATATTCTCAACTGTAAGAATGTCTGTTTCATTTCTGCATCCCAAAGACATTTTCAGTGGTACTGAGAATTGAGTTCACAATGCTGAGCAAGTGAAACAACACTTAGCTACTTCCCTACTCCTTTACAATTTTATTTTGAGACAGTCTCATCAAGTTGCCCAAGTTGTCTTCAAACTTGGCATTCTCCTGCCTCAGCTTCCGAAGTAAATAGCATTTTAGGTAGATAGCACTATACCCAACTTCAAATAATGCTTTGATACCATTTTCAGTCTTCCTCCATGCTCTGAAGCACTCAGCAGCTTAGCATAACTTTTCTAGAGGGCCTGTTAGACAGAGCATAATTTCATCTTCTCAAAGTTCACATGTGGAAACTCCAACTTCCAATGGACATGCTTAGGAAGTGAAGTCCTAAGAAAGCAATTAGGTCACACAAACTGATCACTTGTGAATGGAATCAGTGCTCTTAAATAAATAATAGGGAAGAGAAAATTCCCCACTTGTCTCTTCCCTTTCCATCCCTCTCCATTCCTGCATTACCTTTCATTTCCTTCCCCCTCACCTTCACTAGTCCTCATCCTTCTTCCTCTCTCAGTCAAAAGGAGGAAATGGCAAACCAACACTCATCTCTCAAACGGGAAGAAGCCCTCTCCAGGCACCAAGTGCACGAGCACCTTAATCTTCTACTGTCCAAATTCCAGAGAAACTAATTTTTTTTGTTATTGTTTAAACATTTTAGTCTATCTTCTTATAGAATTTCAAGGCCGAAAATAATCCTGGGTCATATTCCTCTCCCAGGGATTATATTATTTAATGAAAATTACAGGGACTAAATTAAGCCATACCATATTCCTCCTACTCATATTTACTAAAATCCTTGTAACGTGCAACTCTTTGATGCAGAAAGTCCAAGCAAGCTCTTGCTCTTTTTCTCTCAACAATTATTACACCTCTCTTATAATGTCTATGCAAGCTCTTTTCAAAATTATTCATTGAATGAAAAAGTGGTCTCACTATGAGTAGATTTGAATGGGAAAAATGTGATAGTAGGCCCAGAATGCAGATAATTACTTTTCAATAACATTTTGAAATTCCCTAAAATTTTTTTCTACTGGTGATAGAATAGTACAGTGATCTATTATTTTGTGTTGGGACCTACCACTATTTTCATCCTTGGGGAGCAGCTCGAGTGTTCCAGTATATGTATATATAATCTACCAAGGAGATATATGGATAGAAATATATTTTTCAATAAATTGTTCCCTGCACAATGTTCAGTAAATTTGTCTCTTTAAAAATTTATTCTGTGAGATTTAAGTGTAGCTATTACAGCTTGTTTTGGATTCCATTTGCTTCTGATATCAGTTTCCATCTTTTCATTTCCATCCTGTATGTTTTCTTTTTATTTTGAATATACAATGTTCATTTTTTTCTGTCTTATTCATCTTAGACATTTGATTTTACTGAATTAATAATGTTTGATCCTTTCCAAATTCTGTTTCCTGTTTGTGTGTCTGTTTTCTACCGACATTTATTCTTTTCTGTACTCTTGTGACTTGGTTGATCTTAATTCCCTTTCTAGGTACAGAATCCCCCTAAGTATTTTCTGCAGTGCTGGCAAGCGGTCCTGAATTTCTTTATTTTATGCTTGTCTTCTAATTGGAAGAATAACTTTGGGAGGTTTACTAATCTTGGTTGGCGGGACTTTCCTCTCAAACTTAGAAATAGACCACTCCATGTTCACAATTCTTTCAGAGTTTCTACTGAGAAATATTTTGTAATGAGTCTGACTTTAAATAGTAGGTGTAATTTTCTTGTATGTTTTCAGATCCCTTCTTTGTTCTGGACTACTGACAATGTGGCCGTCATAATTCATTTAGAGTGTCTTTTCTGGTCACTACTACAGGCCTCTTGTACTTCAATATTTGCATCTTCTCACAAAGTAGAAACATTTTTGCTATTCTCTCTCTGACCTACGAGCTTATCTGTGCTTCCAATATGTAGCCCTTTTCACTTCAGTAGCTGATTATTCAGAATTGGCTGTTTTTATGGTGTCCCAGAAATCAAGTACATTCGATTCATTCTTATTTTATAGAGCTATCTAAGTGTACTGTTTTGCAGAACTGCCTTCAAGCTCGACTATTCATTTTCTGTACCATCTAGTCTGTTTCTGAGACTTTCAAAAGAATTTTTATCTGACCAGTTGAGTTTTTCTTGTGGTGTTCATTAAATGACTATATGGAATGATTTTTGGCTAGAGCCAGTTGAGATACTTCTCAGCTTCTTTGCATGCTCAGATAAACCGGGCCACAATGTGGAGTTCTCTTTGGAGTTACTTAGGCTGTGACCTCTGACAGCAGGGAAGGAACTGATGCTTCTAAATGTCAAGGATCTAATACAGAATGTAGAATCTGCCAAACATTATTTTCGTAGCTTTTTTTTAAACTGTATATTCAGAAGTCTGGGGTATACTGAGCTCTGTAATAGGAGCCGGCAAGGGTAGAGAGGCTACAGAATCTTAAAATCTCTACTAGGAAGATGAAGTGGGTTCTACATGATTTGCTGCCCACAATAGTGTGTTCCTAGTCCTGGCTTTGATTTACCATGACTGCTTTCTCCACCAGACTCTAGCAGGTGGCCCAGTACACTGCTGTTTCTAAAAGGGAGCTCCATCCATTCTACATACCATAGCCCAGTCAGGAGCTCCATGGAACTCACTAAATTTGAGTCAGAAATTCTCCTTTGGAAAAAACCGACTCCCCAAGCCATCTTACTCTGAGCCAGTATAGCAATATTTTGCCATCATGCCCAGAGTTATTCAAATTCTAAGGGTCTTCAATTCCCACAGCAATAAATTCAAACAATAAGGCCTTTCCTAACGTTGCCAGTTACAGCTCCATTGCATTATTCTAAGAAGTGCTGAGAATTCCAGAGCCAGTCTCCAGCCATGAAAATTAGGGACTGTCATGTTTACTCTATATTTCTGCAAAGTATTAAGTCTTATATCAGTGGTGCCCAGGGGACACTCTCTTTTCCTCTAGTCTCGCTGAATTTTTGTACAATGGTTTGTGGGATGCTTTGTTTCAACTTCCCGTTTGTAACTAACCAATAACTCTGCTTTCGCAGTCTCTGTACATCTTCTGTTGAACTCTGTTTATCTCGCATTGCCACTCACTTCAAAAAGCAGCTGCATCTAAGTTTTACTTATATTTTATTAGTGCTGTATGAATCAAATTCGCCAGTGAAAAGGGCAATTCAATTCCTTTGACAATGTCATATTTCTTTGATAGTGTTACATTAAGTATTGGGTCAGGTAATGACAGTCCTGTGACTTTGTTCTGCTTCCGTAAAATCTTAGCTACCCCAGGACATCTATCAAGGCTCTTTTCCTAACTTTAGAATCAGTTACCTAATTTTCAAAAAAAAAAAAAAAAGATAATAATATGCTGACTCTAAGAATGCACTGAATCTATAGATTGCTTTGGAAAGAGCTGAGTTTTTGACAACAGTATGTTTCCTATCTATGAACACGGAACATCTTTTCAATAAATTAGTTTATACACTTTACTCATCAAAGTTTTTTATATTATCCAAGTCATTTTCTCCTGTCTTTTAAGTTTCATTCTTAATGGTATACTCTTCAAGCCAATGTTTCTTTTCTGTCATTATCATTCCACTAGAGAGCACATCTAAGATATTCTTTATTTCTGCTACAGTACACTTTACCTACACGATTTTTTTTTTTTTTTTTTTTTGCTTTTTGGGGATTTTCATCTCTATCTTTACATTGCCCTCTGCACCTGCATTTTCTCAACCTCATGCATGAATTCCTTTCCTTTTAACCATAATTGCATTAGTTTTTAAGAATAATGATTTTCACAACACCATAAGAGTTCTGATGCTTGTTTTTATCTTTAGTTTTCTCTTCTTTCTTTTTCCTTCTTTTCTTTTATCTTCCTTTCTTCGTTTTTCTTTCTTTCCTCCATTTTTTTCTTTCTTTCTTCTGCCTTTTGGCATGTTCCCAAAAAGAAATCTTCCTCTTAATAGATGAAAAAATATACCAGGAAAAGTACCTACTGTCCATAGACTTTTGATTACATAGTATTGAGTTATGGGTAGAAGGACAGCAATTTATAGTCTTATAATTTGTCCCTTTAAAAAATCCATGATTCTGAATTATGAACTTCATGAAAGTATTTTTTTAACTATGGTAGTTTTAGCTCAAAACTTTTGCTCTGGTAAATAATGACACTATACTTACATTTTTTCATCTTGGGAGCAGAGATTGACTTAAGTTGTCCCCTCTCTTTTGGATTAAAGAAGAATTATTGACATTTTAGTCTGTTCCGCTTTTAATTTCTTCTTAGGGTAGAATGATGACCATTGAGCTGTTCATGGTGGTACTAGAGTCCGGAAGTAGCAGGCTATGCAGTTTTCAGCATAACATACTAAGAGATGAGTATCCAGAACTATCCAAGCAGATAATAATTATTTAGTCATAATAGATAGAATTTTGAACAAATAATTTGGAAAAATGTCAAAAAGTGATTTTTTAAAAAAATATTAATGTTTTCCAAAATCTTTCCTATAAATCTTTAAGATTCTAAGTCTGCAGGAATCCCTAAAACTTGTCAAGTATTAGGTGTCTTTTAATCCAGGAAGACAAGTAGGTAAATTTATACTCAATGTCAGTGGTTCTTAAAGTGTGACTCCTAGAGAAGACATTTTAGCAGCAGCATCTCCAGAGAACATGTCAGAAGTGGAAATTCTTGTTCCTACCCTAGATGCACTGTATTAGAATCTCTGCAAGTGGTACCAGTTAATCTGTGTTTTAACACACCAAAACGGTAATTCTGATAACATACTGAGGTTTAAGAGTCATTGCTGTTTCTGTTTATGATTTGAATAATCGCAACTCAACCTTTGTGAGTCAGAAGAATTATTTACTGTAAGGATGTTTTTAAAGAATAAGAGGATTAACACTGAGAACTGCGTAACCACTGACACTGAAAGCACAATTTCTCCCTGTGGAGTTTTAAATGCTAAGTTACAGTAATTGAAGAAGCATGAGCAATGGTCAATAATTTTCAAAGACTACCAAAGATACTGACTCTAAAATCAAAACTGTTTGATGAATAGAGAAAATGTAGATATTTCATTCTCCTCCAGGCTGTCAGTCTTATAATTTACATCCTTGCTTTTCAAATAAACATAGAATAAGTAAATGTGTGAAACATTAACATCTGTTCCAAAGTAATTTGTAAAAGTTGCTATATTCATAAATGAGGTGAAACTTTCTTAAATGCCAATTTAAGGCATTTAAGTTTGCACGTGTTAATAATGAATGTTAATTACTTGACAATTTGTGTGTGGTGTTTGCAGGGAGATTAAAATCCCAGTAAATATGGCAGCATATCATAGCTATATGGTTTTTAAGAGAAATACTATGTATTAATAAAATAGAGTAAAATCGTGTGTTGCAGAATGGTGTTGGTTTTATCTGCACTACATGAGAAGAAAAGAGAAAGTCTGGCTTATTTAGATAACATAAAGAAGAAATGAATGCTCTTTGCTAGTATTATATTTTTGAATCAAGA
Source organism: Ctenodactylus gundi (assembly GCA_004027205.1). Lineage (NCBI taxonomy): Eukaryota > Metazoa > Chordata > Mammalia > Rodentia > Ctenodactylidae > Ctenodactylus > Ctenodactylus gundi. The sequence continues at coordinate 106,621 of PVKB01004123.1, read as the reverse complement.
GAAAAGTTGCCAAGAAATAACCTATTAAACTTTTCAGTTAGATAAAATTACCACACGGTCAGGGAGAGCTCATGGAGGTCAGTAGAGTGCCCTTAAGCGAGATTTTGTCCCAGGGTTAAATAAAACAAGATCAGCTCTTCATAAATAGATTATGGAGGCTTTGGTGTGCTAGCTAATTAATCGGGAATGAGTGTATGAAGAATTCTAGTGTGAAAGAAAATTTGGCATGAGCCATAGTAGCCTGAGATAGTTTTACTATTCCTTTATCAAAGATTTCCCCCCCATAATTCAGCGAGATTATGTCAGAGTGGACAATGGATACAAAGAGGCAAGGAATGTGGAAGCATTGGGACTGACCAAAGAAAGTAAGGCCACCTGTCCAAAGTGGCAATTTTAAAAATTAAATTAATCTTATTTTGATGTGGAAATCGTACAAACAGTGCACTACAGATTCACCAAACATTCTCATGCAGATTGCTTATTGCTACCAAATTTTCCCAGAAAATTATTCAAAAAGTTATGTTTTTCAGTTTTGGGATGGTAATGCACAGAAATAATAAATGGTTTCAACTAATTAGCTCATTGCCAGAATTAGTGGGGTTTTCCCCCTGCAAGGTGATGTAATATGTTTCTAAACAGAAACATATCGACTTCTCTCAGAAGTCGATTAAATGTAACTCTTCTTATTGGTAGGACTGAGGGATCATTGCATGGCTCAGAATTTTCTGTTCAATAGAAATTTATGAAAGAATGTGTGTTACTCCAGCAAAACTCGAAAAAAATCAGTTTTTTCTACATAAATGACTAATGTATTATCATTATCACATATTCTTTCAATAGAAAATGGGAAAAAGTATTAGTTTCAATTTTAATTCAATTCTGGAAACATAAATATAACCATTAGTATGAGTGATTAATAAGCATAAATAATTTGCAATTTTATTGATAAGAAACATATATCGTGAAAGGTAAAAAACACTTTTGAATTTTCATGTCATATCAGACTTCTCCCATTATTTATAAGCCCTTTTAAGCCATATTTTCTGCCACAAAAAATGAGGATACTGCTTCAAATTTGAGAACTGTCTTCATAAAGGTAAAAAATCAACTGTCTATGAACTAAAACTAATCCCTGGCACATAGCAAACACTTGGTGAAACATTCTTGTAATAGAAATTCTTATTTAACTGACAGATGAAATAATAGTATCATTGATATCAGTTGTGCAATGTTTAAGGATTTTGAGTGGTTGAGTTTATTTTGTGAGCATAAACACATATATGAGTGATCAATTATTTAACAGGAGAAAATATTCATGTGGCAAATAAAAGATGACTCAATAGTTAAAATCAAGAGGAAAGAGAAAAGTAACTTTAGTAGTGAGCTTGAAAATGGCTTTCTTTATTCTTCCAAAGCAAATAAACTGTGCACTCTCCATTTTGGTTCACCTTCTTCCTCTCCATGGGGGGCAGGGAGTCTCATTCTTTCTCTTAAAACACTAACAATACTTATTTTATTTGTAAAAATCACAGTCTTCAAACACCAGTTCACATATCTTTGCAATACACTTTTTGTATTTTTGTATCACTTTACCCAGGATTCAAAATTTATATATACAAAGTAGATCTCCTCCTATTCGAGTGTTAAACAATTGATAAATATCACTATGATCACACTTAGAGTTGGAAACCATCCTTCCCTCCTCCACTATGTCTGTCCTATCCAACACATGGGATGGAGCAGTGCCCTAGCCTACTTTCCTGCCAAGCCCCCGCGCAAGCTCCTCAGCTACTGATGCAGCACAGCGCACAGCGTGTCACTTTCTCTTTGACTTTTCCTCAAAGACTCTTTCCAGATTGCACCTCCACATCCTCTGAACTATTTCCAGAGCCCAGACACGCCACGATTAGTAAGAATTATAATTTTCTCACTGTTAGAGTTTGCATAAAATTTGAAAGTTTTGAGACTTATACAGTGATTTTTTTCATTCTCAAAGATGCCTTTTTCCTCTGCTATATTGCGGGCTTCCTCTTAGTCTTAAACTCAGGCCTGTTTGCAGAACATCGGATGAGGAAGAGTAGTGAGTGACATAATTCAAGTTTTCTTAAGGAGGTTTTAAAACATGGGATGAAAACAGAGTTTGCAAACAGCTAAAAATCATTTTCACCTGGAGTTCGGTGTTGTGAAGAGGGGACCCGGTTGGGAAGATAGACATTCTTCAGTGCAATGGTGTTTGGGGGCCCTTTGTGCAGGTGGAGGCCAAGTTCTCATTCGACTTTGCCACAAGTCAGTAAGGAATACACAGTAACACTTCCTACAACACACTGCCGGTCCTGTACTACACGGTCACGTGGGCAAAGAAGAGTGTAGTAGAAGAGTGCAGTGCGACTGGAATTGTGGTTAGCATTAGCGTTACTTGGAAAATATACTTGGTTCTGCTTCAAGTTACATGAGAGAGACTTTTTTTAATACTACTATGGGTCCAAACCAGGGCCTTCACATTGAGCTAAGAACTTAAGCCACTTTTTGTTGTTGTTTTGAGTTTGAATTTGAGACAGGGTCTCACTAAATCACTGCATTGCGCAGGCTAGGTGTGAATGGTTATCATCCCGGCTCAGCCTTCCCAAATGCTACAATCACAAGCCTATATCACCAGGTCTAGCTTCAAATCTAACTTTTGCCTTTTGCTATACCCTTGTGCATTTCTAAAGCCAATGGTTAATATAACTAGAGGTCACATGCCATTTTCTAACATAAACTTAAAGTATTGGTGAGGGACAACAAATGGTTTTAGTGTTAGTCCCAAAGTGTCCCCTTTGCAAAGCTGAGGACTTCAGTTCCTGAAAGGAATATGCAGCAAGAGGAAAAGAAACACACACACACACACACACACACACACACACACACACACGCACACACGAGTTTTCCGTGGGAACAAAGTTTTTGAGGGTTTTGTAGCTGCTAAAAACTTGACCAATAAAGTGTCATATACTTTGTGAGCAGTGTCTATACATTGGAACATTATAATTTTCCCCATTTATGTGTGTATGTGTGTGTGTGTGTGTGTGTGTGTATGTGTGTGTGTGGTACACAGTAATCACACTGAGCTTGAGTATTCTGTGTACATATATATCATGTCAACATTACAATTCCTTCCCCTCCCCCTTTTGCGTTCCAGTATCTCCCCTACCCCAATGCGCACTATCACAGCCAATTAGCTATATAGAATGCCTTTATTCTAGGTTTCTCATATTAGATAAACAATGCAATATTGAATATTCTGCACTTGACTCACTTCACTAAGGATAATGCTCTCAAGTTGCATCTGTTTATCCACAAAAGCCAGAAAATCTATGTCTTTATGGAAGAGCAAGACTCAACTGTGTCCTCAGTAAGCATGGCATATGTCAAGAACTTGAAGAGCCATCAATGCTGAGGGCAGTATTAAGACTCTTCAAAATGCTGAAAAGAAATATTTCATTTGATCCAGCCATACGTCTTCTGAGAATCTTTCCAAAAGGATTAAAAGCAACATATGACAGAGATACATGTATACTCATGTTTACAGTAGCCCAACTCACAACGGCTAAATTTTAGAAGATGCTGAAAAACTTATTAACAGATCAGTAGATACAAAAATTGAAAATTATTTCTTGTTTTAGTATTAATTAATTCAATGAAATATTGGTATAAGTGCAGGTTAAGAATCTTAAATTTTCCTTAGGATTTTTTTTTTTTGAGACAGGATCTCGCTCTGTAACCTTAGATGCTTTATAAACTAAGGGACACTCTAGTGGTAGGTGACTCCATTTGTACTCCAGGATCAGCCTTGAAGCAGTTTCAGTATGAAGCATATTGATTTGTTTAACTTCATAAATGCTTTGTAAAAATATGCTATCACTGCAAAGTCTATTATATTGGGCCTATTACGTTAACTGTAACATCTATACCTAATTGCTACAATAAGATTAAAACTCAAGCTAATTCTCCATGTTCTGCTCTCCAAGAGGGTTTTTGTATTGATTTTCAAGTAAAAATAACAATTAATGATAACAACATCACTGACTCATTGACTACTCAAGACTTACCAAGAACATGTTAAGCAGTTTGTGGAGATTATGACATATACAATGAATTTCAATAAATTCACTGATTATTCACATATACGTCTGAGAAAGTTTGAATTTACAAAGGTTAAGAACTAATCCCAAGTCACATAGCAGGCTGATAACAGAGCCATAATGGCAGGCCAGGCCTGCTTGATGTCATGCCACTCCTTGGAATGGTCCTCATTAATCACCTCTCCTGGATTATTGGAGCAATTGTCTAACTTCTGTTTGTGCTTTTCTGATTTTGTCTTCTCTTTGCCCTTTCTGTTTCTGGGGTGAATGATGAATGAGTAATATTAACCTGACCTTGTAAGTTTTTCTACTAACATTATATGAAATCCAACTCCCATTTGGGCCACATGATGCCCTAAAGAAAAAGGGTTCAATATATTTCTCAGCATCATCCTCCATCACTCTTATTATTCTGCTAAGTGATCTGCTTATAGTAGATCATTTTGTTTATCAATGCACCAACTGTCCTCTTGATTTTCTCAGTTTCTTCTATAGGCATTGATGGGGACACTCTTCCAAAAGAAACACAGGCAAACTTTTACCTACATCTGGCTAGAAATGACAATGTAGGCACATCTACTCTACAAAGACTTTGCAATATTCCAATATGGATTAGATATTCGTACTCTCACTTTATGTAGTGCTTTCTTATTATATCTATATTAAATAAGCATACGGCTAATATAATCAGAGATATTTGGGCTTAAATATTAGCTGTGATACTCTCCTTTTTGACTATTCAGCTTTCAAAAAATAGTTGGAAAAATAATGTAAACATACAGCTTCCTGCACAGATCTTTATTTTATTATGCTTTTCTATAGAACTATACCAAATATTTTAATACAATGTCTGGCCATAGTCAAAGTTAAATGAAATATTCACTGATATTCATATTTCAGAATAATTATCACTCATCATATTGTAGAATAATTATCTAAATATAGAGTTTAGAATTTCTAATATCAGGATTCACTGATTTTCCTTTTCCTCTTTATGGACAAGTGCTTAATTTAGTAGGCTCTATGCAAATATTTTTTTAATTCAGCTTATGAACAGATAAAAATTAAGACAATGAGATTCCAACTGCTTAAATTCAAAGGAAATGTCATGCGTTCAGTCTCTCTAGGATGTCAGAAAATGCAATAAGAATTACAGGTTAGAGTTTTCCATAAAAGAGAGCAGATTCTATCCTGGAAACCAACCGAAAGATTAAATGGAAAGTATGAAAAAGTGCAGTAATCAAAAATTTCCTTGTTGATTGTCCCAATATGCAGAGTGCAGTAAGAGTTCTAGTTTGAGATTGAAGAGGAGAAAATGAAAGCTTATGGGCCAAAAGGATTTGGAAAATTTTTAAGAATAGTAAGCCAAGGAATTAATGAGGGAGAAATATCCACCACACTGAGTAGTGGCCAGAGCCAAGTTACAGCTGGTTGATGTAAACATTAAGTAGTCCAAATCTACTTAACTATAGTTCTTCTTCTTTTTTTTTAGCATCAGTGAAGGCATAAAAAGCATAGCCTTCATTAAAAAATTTTTGAACAAAAATATGAAGGATAAGATAAATGAGAATAATAATTAAGTATCCAGAGTATTTCACTATAAATTTATGTATAAATCTATGAAGTACAAATGTACTAGTAAGTACGATTTTCATAAATATTGGTCTTTTTCAGTTATTTATTAGCAGATGTACTCTTCTAGAGTTTATACTTTGTAAATCACTAATCATCACTAATAGGACAGGATGTTCAATATATACTATTGGTCATTTTTAGCTATAAAATTTCAGTTTTATTTTTTAAAGTAAAGCCAGAGTTCACAAAAAAACATATATTGTCAAACTGCCTTTTTCCTATTTGATTGTGTTTATAAAGCATTAAATTTAGAGAGGAGAATGTTTTGTGATGAAAGGAATCATCTCTTGATTTTTTAAAATCAAAATAAACATGAGAAAGATAATTCAAATCCATTTAGAAAATTAACCTATATAAAAATGATCTATTTTGAAACAGGTCGAACTGACAGCCACTGAGACATGTTAATATAGACATGTTATTTTTCATATTATTTTCTGACTTCACATTTACTTGGGCATATTTAACTGTACATGTCTTTAGTAACATAATTGAAAAAGAGACAAAACTGGATGTTGACAAAAGGTAAAGCTAACAGAGGGAAGTAATGTTAACAAAGCTAGGAATTTGGAGCATCTATATTTAGACAAGGAAGTGAAAGTTTCTTCAGACTATTTATTTTGACTCTTCTAAACTCATCAATGCATCATCCATGTGTAGTGCTGTAGGAGCGGATGACAGAAGCAATTCATAAGCATCGGCAACACGGAGAACAGATGGCCAGGCGAGGCAATGCAGAGGTGCTTACATATGTAAGAGCAGGTAACTTGTCCTCTTGAACTTGAACATTCATGCACTAAAATATAAATTCAACTCCCATGTGCTTGTAGGTACTTTAGGTAATTTTTAAAGAACTTATTAGCTTCAATAATAGAGCTTCAAATATTTATCAGAACAAAATATGTGCTTTCCTGGTGCCTATAAATGCCTATCTTTGCATTTGTCTGTGAATAATAAAATACAGATAGGTTTTTTTTTTCATAAAAAGTTTCCAGGATTAAAGATTTCGATTTTGTCTGCCTCCACCTTAATTAAATCTTTTCAGTTGCAAGAAAAGCAATTTTTTTCCGGCATAACTCAGAGCAGGAAAAAGTGAGGAACATCGCTGATGCTACAGCATGTTTTACCCAGAATGCCAGGTAACCTCCCAGGGAAAGCAAGATCATGTCCAAGGTATTTCCTTGTCTCAAATAAGGGAAACAAATGTATCAGCTACTTATTTCAAGCTGAAAACACATCCCAAGTGAAACTGTCCTTCCTCCCATCTTCCTGCTGCTCCCCAGTTTTCAAGAAACTCTTTCCCACAGTGACTCTTGAAGCACACACATTTGACATATTTTCACTAGTTTAGGAAGCAGAAATCCACACCTAGTGCAGAAGTACCTGATTTACAGGCTGTTATACCTAGAAGTCAGGAAAATTTCAGTAGTAAACTTACTGGTTTTGTTTTGTACTGTTTTCTCCAGAGAACGAATAGGGATAGATTCAGAATTTTTTTAAAAATCTATTTTAAAGGTTTTGAAAGGAAAGAGAATTTGGTATGAGGGGGTACGAGAGAGCTTTTCTCATCTGAGAAATCAGGAATTCTTTACTGAAAGATTTTTTGGGGCTTGGGGTTTTGGGAGTTTGGTTTTGTTGTTGTTGTTGTTGTTGGTTAGTTGGTTTGGTTTGTTTTGATTTGGTTTTGGGGCAGTGTCACCATTTTCCTTTTATGATCTCTTTTACATATCAAGATTTTTAAGTGTTTAGAAGATAGTATCATTTTCATTCACTGAGTTTCAATGCCTCATGGCAGAGAAAGTAAAAAAAAATATTCTGAGTTCTTTTAATTATTATTGCATTTTAACAAATATTTCATAAATGTATTTATATATTATAATAAAATTTCGCTTAACTGTTTTTAAAAGTAGCTATTTAAATGAGTATTGTTAAAGCAATCTGAAATGTGAGATATAGTAAGAAAAGAAATAATATTCTACTGTGTTTATTGAGAATGATTTATACATATATATGCATTTGGCATGATTATGATAGTGGTTATCGCACTTGCTCTTGTAATCATGTTTGTATTTGTATTGGTTGAGAGATAGTACAGAGGACATGTTCTAATATTGATGTAACCTCTCAGTTATACAAGGAGATCTGTCACTGGAACTAGTTTGGCCTACTAATATATGGTCCGCGTCTTAATTTTAATTATATTTGTGGCCCAGATAGTAAGAAATATTTTACAGGGAGAGTTCAAGGGTTTTATACTCTAAATACCACACCCCCACATACACATAGAGAGAGAGAGAAAGAGAGATGGGGGGAGGAGAGGGAGGGAGGTCGGAAGGGAGAGAGAGGGGGAGAGGGCGAGAGGGGGAGGGGGAGAGGGAGAGGGAGAGAGAGAGAGAGATCCAATAATCTTATAGTCTCACTGGAAAGGACCTACACATGCCTTTGTTGCACCATTGGAAGAAACCTGGAAAATCCAAACAGATCCACGTTTTTACACTTAATTGTAGTTGCTTTTAATTTTCTAACACCGAATCCCAGTCCCTGTGTCCTGCTGCAAATATCAATCTTCCATGAAGAAGCCCTTAAACGTCCATACTCCTAGCCAGAGTACAGCACTTGTTTGGAGAAGGACATCCTACTTTGCTTTTTTTCACCAGAATCATTGGGATCAGCATAATAAAGTGTATTGTGAAGATAATCACTTTCAACCCAACAAAACATTGCATATGCATTGTATAGTGTCTTTATTATACTATGTACTGCAAGTAATTAGTTAACAGTAAACTGGTGGCAAGTGGACTAGTTTCCCTAAAATGCACATAGCCTCTGAATATAGGTAGCAAGGACACCAGGTGGGACTAGACAGAAGGAAGCTTATATAGGACACGTGTGCTTATTTTATCTCAAACACCCTGCCTGGTTAATTTTTTACATGTCGGCTTTCTCAAACCATCTGATTCCATTTTCCACATTGTTTTTCTACTCCTAATGCCTAAAAATATCAGTGTTACTATTAAAAATTAGCATTTCAAGCTGTTTCTCAGTAGGTCAGAATAAAAATAAATGCATAACAAGTACCATGTTGTCAATAATGCTAGTAATTATGATTTTTGATAAATATAGTACAAATGGTGCTCATGAGTAGGATAAAAGAGTTCAGCTGTTTCTCGTGACACTAACTGATTAATACGAACTCACTACTACTTCTAAAAATATTTATACATGGTTATTGTTTGAATGAATTTTCAAGACTCCAGAAAAATATTAGAATGACATAAATACTTAGTCAAATAGAGAAGTAAAATATGTTCATCATAGGCAACCACTTAGGTAGATTTTAAAGACAAATAACCAAAGGTGAAAGAGAGAACAATTAACTCAGAAAACCTGTCTAGATATTTGAAAATCTTCATGTAAGAACTGAATATTTATTTCAGTTACTCATACTTTAATTGGGTCTCTAATTTTCAGGGGTCCATTTTCTTCACTTCCTTGTATACTGCAGTAACTGGCCTTCTATCTGAGGTCTCAAGTCATAATTTTCCCCCCACTGTTTGTTCTCTCTTCACTCTTTTGATAGTTTCCTTTTCTGTGGAGTAGCTTTTCAACATGATATAATTCCACTTGTTGGTTATTTATTTGTATCAGAAATTCTATTGAGAAACTCCTTGCCCACACCTACATCTTCTAGACTTTTGCTTTTTTTTTTTTATCCTCCAGAAGCCTCAATGCTTCTGTTTTAATAGGTCTTTGATCTTTTCTGATTTGATTTTGGTACATAGTGATAGGTGTGTGTCTAGATTCATTCTTCTGCTTATAGGTAACCAGTGCTCCCAGCACCATTTGCTGAAAAGGGTGTCCTCTTTCCACTGGCCCTTTACCAGAAATCAGATAGCCGAGGGTATTTGAGGTTGTCCCTGCATCCTGAGTTCTATTCCATTGGGCATCCTGGCTGTTTTTGTGCCAGCAGCATATTCTTTTTTGTCACTTTTGCTTCTTAATACAACCTGATGTCAGCAAATAAATCAAAAGATGTTCAACATCTTTAGCTATCAGAGAAATACAACTCAAAACATCACTAAGATATCATTCACCCCAGCGAGAATGGAGCACATCTAGAAGTCATATAGCAATCATTGCTGGCAATGTTGCAAGGGGAAAAGGAACATTTTTACATTGCTGGTGGGACTGTAAACTTGTACAGCCAATAGGGAGATTCCTCCAAAGACTGAAAATAAATATTCAATTAAATCCAGCAATACCTCTTCTGGGTACCTTTCCAGAAGAGATAAAAGCAACATATAATAGAGATACATATATCCCCATGTTTATAGCACTGCAAGTAACAATAGCTAACTGAGACCAACAAGCTCAGTGAGGGAAATCAAATACAGAAGATTAACTACTGCACGGTTTCTCTAATTTGAGAAATCCAGAATACATTCACGTCATAAAAAATGTGGGAACTAGTGGGGAGGGGAAAGGTGTGGGAGCCAAGAAGGAAAAAAAAATGGTTTGTAATTTTGACACAATATATATGTGTCAAATACTCAAGTTCAATGCAAACATTGTGTATTGCATGTATACATATCAATAAAATGGGGAAAATAACTAAATTGTGGAAGACAATGAAATATCTATCACGAGACCAATGGACATAAAAATCGTGGTATAGGTACACAATGGAGTCCTACTGTTCCTTAAAGACATAAATTTGAGGCTTTTGTAGATAAATAGATATAAGTTGAGAGCAACATGCTCAGGGTAGTGTGTCAAACTCAGAAAGTTAAATAGCACACAATTTTCCTAATATCAAAAACAAAGAATACAGGCATTTTATAGAACCAAACAGGTTTGATAGTGAGCGTCTGGGGAATGAGGAAGGCAGTGGTGGTGTGGCCTAAAAAGGGCTGGATATAGGCTGTAATATTGATCTGGTATATATATGCATGGAGTACTCAAGTCCAACGTAACCATTCTGTATCTCATGTATGAACTAATAAAAATAGGGTTAAGAAAAAAGAAAACCTGCCTGGGAACTTTCAACAAAAAATATACCACGATTTGCACTTTGGATAATAATGCTAAGGAAGTAGAGAAAAGATTCTGAGGACAGGTTTTGGAGAAAGAGGAGATCTGCAACTAGAAAGTAAGAAAAGTGAAAGTTTTTAATGGATTGATGATATAAAAAATGAGAAAGGGAAAATAAGTCACATGCAAGGTTTTCTCAGCAGTTCTGTAGGCTGCAGAAATACATGCGTAATATTTTAATGCTTATGAAATGCTCTGTTTACTTTTCCCAGGATTTGACACGTGACCTGTTCTGTAGTACACATCCACAGCAGAGCAGACTCAGAATTTTTTTGTCACAGATTTGCAGAATGAAGGATTGCTCAATTTATACATGCTGAGTTCTTTTAATAAGATATTTTCAGCTGAATCCACTTGGATAATTTGAATGGTTCATTTAGGCAACATTCCCTGTGTTTTTGATTCAAAAGTTTTGGATTACAGCTGAATTTCTACCATCTGGTTAATGCATGGCACAGGGTGAATGTTTAATAAAATCTTTTTTATGATAGAATGCGGAGACAATATGCCATGGAAACAGCAAATCATAGCAAAGTCTCTAATAGAGTAAGAAAGGCAGGTAGCCACAATAGAAGTACGTAAAGTTAAGGTGTTGGTCAGTGTTCAAATCTCGAAGGCTTTTGCACAGCACAGTAAAAATTTGAAATTTGTCCTACAGCAATAGAAAAATTTACAAGATTTTTCATAAATGTGCATGAGAGTGTGATATGACTTAATTGTGTTTTGTATTGTAGGTCATTCTATCTCTTGGTTGAATACTGTACCATAAAGTGCAAGAGAATGGAGGCAAGAAGAATATGTAGAAGTTTCTTTAATATCCTATTCTAGTTGGCTGATTAAAGTAGAGGTCATTAGCAGCATTTTTTCTTTTTTTCAGCTGGGAATCTATTGCTGACCTATGTCTCCTACTGGGACAAAAGGTAAATAGATTGTTAATAAATTGGTTATGCATGTTAAGGAAATATAAAAACAAAATAGCTTTTAAGTTTCAAGATATTCTATACTCAGTTGGTGCCAAAAACACACATTTATTTCCTCACAGTTTTTGTGGATCAGAAGTCTAGGAACAGTTCTATTGGCACCTCTGGTTGATGTCTTACATGGCTGGAATCTAGAAATCAGAGGGTGTCGTAATGGGAGGCTCTTTTGAGGAAGCATCTGCTAACAGTCCTACTCAGCTGCAAAGAGAATTTATTTCTCTTCAGTTTTAAAATGAGGATGGCAGTTTATTGCTACCAATTGTTTGAAGTATCCTCTTATTTCTAGCCGCTCTGACTTTCTTACCATTAGGCCTGTAAAACTTGGCTGATTACATCTTCATGGCTACCAAGTAGAGACTTCAAAACAATTTCACAAGTATAATTCCTTAAAACAATCAAGGTGGTGAAAGCCTGTCACCTCTGCCACATCCTATCGGTTAGTAGTGAGTCAGATGTCCCACTCAGACCCCTGGGAAGGGGATAAGAAAAACATGAAAAGTAGAAGGCAGAAATCATGAGGGGCCACTCTTAAAGCAGTATATCACAGGTGGAAAGTGACTGGGTCTGCAATGGTAATGTTATACAGCTGAACTAACTTTGGTCTCACTTGTTTCAGTACTTCTATTTTTCTTTTCTTTTCTTTCTTTTTTTATGAGATATGATAAAAGTCCCTATTCTTTAAAAGTATTTTGGTACAGAATTGGGCTATTTTGGGGCAAGAGATCTTTTCTGTCACAGATACAATAGTGATTTAAGAAGTTCTAACTCAAACATCTGTATTTTCTCTTTGAATTACAGGGTTATGATGGACTTGCACTTACTGTGAATTAAGGTTGAACATTACTGCAAGAAGGAAAGGAAGGCAATTTGGATGATGTAGGAGTTGTTTCAAGTGGTATTAAGGAATCAGATAAGTGAAATGAGTGAGACTGAATATTTTTTTTCTGCTCTTCTCAACAGCCTGAATATAAAAGTAAAGAAAATTGACAGTTAATTGGGCAAGTGAGGGCTTCCAAGGAAGAAAATTTGGGAAGCAAGACTATTGACAAAGAAATAAATAGGCTGATGTGGAACATAATTTTGCTTAGTGGAAAAAGGAGAGGGAGCATCTTCTTCATTAACTGGAATAAATGATATGAGAAAAACTCTAAATGTAGTCTGAAACAGACACAAACAGATGCAAGGAGAAGCTTAAGAAAATGATGTAACCATCCAAAAGAAGATCACAAAAGTGGAAATTTTATTACCTGTCTTAGTTACTTTTTCGTTGCTGTGACTCAATACCCAACACCCACAAACTTAGGAAAGGAAAGATTTGTTTTAACTCACAGTCTCGAAGGTCACAGTCCATTCAGGGGCAGCCAGCAACAAAGTACAGGGCAGAGAGAGACGCGGAGGCAGCTTCCCCGGACAAACAGGAAGCCAAACTGAAGCCAGTTGAGACTAATCCCCGCCCTCTAGGAAGGCAGGTGCAGCTTATATATCCTTTCAGGTCTCCGCCCAGTAACCACTCCCACCTGCATCCAGGTGTGATCACTACACGTTAATGCAAACTCACAGGCCTTTAGTCTTAACTGTAATCCAGCCCTCCAGACTAGACCTCAATCCCCAAACATCATGTGGTTCTGTAGACAATTCATAACATCAAAACTCATGAGACTTTTGGAGGACACTCCAGATCCTAACCACAACAGTACCAAACCTGGTCAAAACAATGGAAAGTTTAGGAAGCTATTAAAATTAAATGGGAAAAAATGAGTTTCAGAGGGTGAAGACAAAGAAATGGGACATCAGCATGATCTAAGGCTTATTCATGTGGTCCCAGAATCATGATAAAGGCTTAAGATATGGAGTGTAGTGATTTGAATCGGGATTCCCACAAAAGTCTCATGCATTTTGATGGTATGGATTATCTATGGAACCATATGCTGGTAGGAGATGTGGCTTGGTGTGGAGAAGTGGATTAAGGCCAAGAGATGGAGTATAGTTGTGTGGTTGAAGACAGGCATGTGACATATTATAGACTGTAGGTGTGTGGTAGAATTCGGGACTCAAATCTGCAAGAGGCACAGCATTGAGTTTGGATCCAGAAGGGGCAGGCCACTGGGACAGGACAGGACATAAAAGTGTATATTCTACTTCCACCCTTCCTTTCTGGAATTTGGTTTTCTGTTTGCAATGCTGTGAGGAGCTGCCTCCATTTCTGCCTTCACCACATGCTTCTTTGGTTGCTGGCCACTCACAGATGAACTAGGACATGAAACTGTGAGCTAAAATGAACTTTCCATGCCTAATTTGGGTATGTTGGATATTCTGACATAGCAATAAAAAAGTAACTGACACAGAAATTGGTACCAGAAAAGTTGTGTCATTGTTGTGACTTTACCTGACCATGGGGTTTGCAAGTCTTTGGAACTGGTTTGTGGGAGGGAGGAGTCTAAAAAGATTTGAAAAGAAACCTTGCTCAGGAGGAGATTTGTTCTGAGCTGAATTCTCTGAGATTTTGGTCATAGCTCAGAAGCCCAAAAACTGGTAGAAATGTGGACTGGAAAGGCCAGGCTCAAGAGGTCTCCAGTAGAAAAGAGAACTGTATTGGCAAGCGAATCAGAGAATAAGGGTGATTGACTACTTCATCTGGTGGAGAAAATTTATAATCAGCCCAATATGCAGACTGTCACGTGGGAATTTTTTGCAGCTTTTAGCCGACCCTACAATAAAATCAGAACAAAATGGGAGATCAAAAAGTTATAAAAGTTTGCAGTCTGACCAAACTGAAAGGGCCTACAATGGTGAGACAGATGAGTATAGAGAAATTAAAGAAATTAGCATTGAAAAGAAGCCAAGTACTTGAAAGAAGGACTGTTTAAAGAGTCCTGAAGGTGTCTCAGGAATCAGTAAGACTCCACTTTTCACCAATTAAAGGATGCAAAGGAAAAAATTCTGTTGTGAAAAAGAGTATCTCAAAGCTCCTCATAGGGCCAAAGAAGGAATTGTTTGCCAGGGCTCAGCTCCCTAGATTTCAGCAATCCAGGCATTCAGAAGCTGTTGCAGACATGGTACAAGGGAGCCAGACTGCTGCTCAAGCTCGTGGCAGAACTTGGCCTCATCGATGCGGTGCTAGCTTTTTAGGGCATGCAAAATGCAAGACCCCATTGATGTGGGGTCATGGAGGCTTCCACCCAGATTTCAGAGGAAGGGTTCGGGGAGCAGGCAGTGCGCCCCTGGGAACACAGTGTGTGAAGATGTGAAGGAGAAGCATAAGGTACAGTGGAGGCTCTGAAAATGTGGAGAAGACAGAAACGTGGGTCGTTCTTTGAAGAGGGCTGCAGCGCGGGAGCACATCCGGCCCAAAAGATGAGTGTTGTGACCAGTGACAATGCAGTAGGGCTGAGGTCACACAAGCCTTTTAGAGTTCATACCTTTATGCTGCCACAATTTAACCCCAGTGCTGGACAAAGAGTTGTGGGATTTAACCCCTGCCCTGCTGGGTTTAGAACTTGTTTTCATCCAAGTATTTTCTATCCCTTTCTGTCACCCATATTCCTCCTTTTTGGAATGGGAATGGTTACTCTGTGCCATTGTATGTTGGAGGTATATAACCTATCTGTGATTTTCATGGTAGCTCACAGTTGTGAGTCTGCCTTGCATCTCAGAGGAGAATTTAGGCATAGGCTTAGTTTTTTGCTTTGTTTTGGTTTGGTTTCTCTTCGTTTGCTTTTTTGTTTGTTTTTTAGCAGTGCTGGAACCGTTAAGAATTTGGCCACTCTTAGAGAAGGTGTAAATGCATTTTACATAAGGAGGTAGACATGAGTCTTTTGGGGAACGGGGGTGGAATATTGCGGCATAGATCTGGAATAGTACCCAAAACTCTCATGCATTTGGATGGTATGGACTATCTATGAAACCATGTGCTGTTAGGAGATGAGTGCCTGGTTTTGAGGGGTAGATTCTGGACAAGAGACAGATTATGTATGTATGGTGGGAGACAGGCACATGGGAGTTTATAGATTACAGATATGTGGTGGAATTTGGGTCTTAAACCTGAAGGGACATAACACTGAGTCTGGACCCAAAAGGGACAGATTACCGGAACAGAACCTGAAAGGGTATATATGATTCTTCTTCTCTTCCTTTCTGGAACTTGGCTTCCTGTTTGCAATGCCATGACGAACTGCCTCTACCTCTGCCTCTGCCATGTGGTTCCACCATTGCTGGCCACCCATGGATGGACTGTGACCTTCTGAAACTGTGAACTAAAATAAAGCTTTCCTCCATAATGTTGTGAATGTTGAGTATTGAGTCACAGTGATGAAGAAGTAACTTAGACATGGGGCTAATTTTTTTGCCAAGTTCAGAGAGCTTAAAAGGGATAGATACAAAAGTGGAGTATTAACAAATGGTGCATACGTGACAGCACAATAAAGAGTAAGCATGACAAAGCCACATGTTGAGTGCATTAAACCAGAGCATGTCTATTCACACAAGCTGTGAGTTTGAATGGCTTAGAAGAGGAACGATGACATAAGATATTGTCAAAGTAGCTAGTGTCTTGCATCCTAGTGTCTGAGAGCTGGGGAATTAAATAAATTCTTCCTAAGAAATTTTAAGTGAAACAATCTTCTCAGGAAAGAGGGCAGTGTCCGTAAATATCAACAGGGGCGGGAATATTCATTTCATAATATGGTTAAGACTTTTATTCACACGAGCTTGGTGTAACCAGGTGGGTCTCAATTGTGTGAGTTGTGTTATAAGATGACTCTGTGAAGAAGAACACTGAGATAGTTTTGAGGAAAACCCATTATCTATCACAAATAGATCTGTAAGATGTGTTGCTTGAAGCAATACAAGATTTCTAGCAGACGTCCAGTCATTTGAAGTCTCACTTGGCTCCTGTATCTGGCTTTTATGACAATTTCATGATCTGTATTAGGGAAGCATCTGCCATGCTGAATGAGCTTTCATCTATTTCCACAGCAATGTCATTTATGTTTTCTTTCATTTCTTTTATTTTCATCTGAACATTCTGTCTTGCAGTCTAAGGATTCCTGCATAGTTGTGTAATTCCTTGGCATGCAGCACTCCTAAGCCAGTTTTGCTTCACTTAGTTTTTAAAGACAACTATAAGCTGTTCAGTCCTACTATAATTTTCTTTTAAAAAGTATCCATAACAAGTATAAAATGGTATGTTATTGTGTACTAAAACATTTATTTTATAGTATATTCCATTTGTTCTTATATGTATATTGAAGTCTAAGACTCTTAATATATTTCTTTTCAATCCTTTTGTTACTTTGTAGGATATTCTAAAAAGTAGATGTTCAATTATTGTTTTTTCTTCTCATTATTTTTAAAGTACTCTATTTTCCAAATTTAAAAAATGAAATATGATATTCATATTTATTTGGTGTATGGTATGAAAATTTGATACATCTATACAATCTGTAATGATTAAATCTGGATAAAAAGCACTCCCATTTTCTCAAATATTAATAAGCTTGTGTGTTCTAGTTATTACAAAGCAAGTTATAGATTGTTATAACCAATAGTTTCCCTATAAAATGATTTAAAAAGTAATTTCTGTTTTCTTGGAGTATTTTGGCATCCTTTATCTAACATTTTTTTTCACCTGCATCCTGTTCTTTCTACTCTCAGACAACTATTATTCAACTCTGGTCTTCAATGAGATCAACTTTTTTAGTTTCCAGAAATGAGTGAGAACATGCAGTATTTATCTTTTTGTGTGTGTATGTGTCTGGCTTATGAGAATTAACATCATGACCTCCAGTTCTATCTGTGTTTCTGTAAGTGACAAGATTTCATTATTTTTTACAGCTGAATAATATCCCACTGTGTATTCAAAGCCTTTTTAAGAAAGTCAACCATTCAAACTTTAAGTGCTTTGTACAAATCAACTTAAACCCTGACAATTTGTTTTTCTTCATTTGCAGGAGATCTCTTGCTTTATACTCTCAGGAACACTCAGTATTATTGAAGTTGCCCATATTCAAGTCACCTAAAGTTGTGTAGACCAGAAGAATTTTAGTGCCTAACAAGTGTAGTGACTCCTAAGCACTCAACAAAATGTTCCTGTTGTGAATATAGCATGGTAAGCCCTGGTCCTGACTTCTGCACATAACTGGACCAAACTGTTACACACTAAAATTAAAATAGGTTGATTTGATTCAGCTCCTACTTAAGACATTTGATTACAAAGTGATGCAAACTGGAATGTCATGGAAGATGAGAGCAACAGATGACAATGCCTTGGTTTCAACATCTCAGAATTTCTTGCTATCGAACTATTGTGCCCTTTAGTTTATGCTGACTTGCTTTTCCTGTACTCCTTTGTCTTTTGGCTACTACAAAACCTAATGATAAATCTCCTTAGTATGGGAGTAGTCAAATAACCAATGATTTCTATTGCAAACACCCAAAATACGATGAAAAGATACAATGAACTTGTTAGGATTCACACAGAGAACTTATTCCATATCCACATATAGTATGTTTACACTTCGCTAGCCAATTTTTGCTAACTTCTGTTACCAATAAAGTTGAAATATAGGTGAATCAGTAGAAATCCATTATCTCTCCTGGAAAAGCCAAATCCATGCCCAAATCTTTCATAAAGTGGATTATAGTATGAATGTGTAACTATGCACATTATTTGTATGTTATCTACACTCCTTAAATGTGTCATAGGTGTCATTTTAATGATGGTTATATCATATGTTTAGCATTAATGAGTTCTGTGTTGCATTTCTCTGATGATTTATTTGTGTGTGTGTAATTTATTGAGGGAAAAAAAACTGGTAGGACAAATCCAACTCTTATTTATTCCAGTTTGCTATATAAAACAAAATGAAGGTAGTTGAAGGAGGCAATTATAAGATTTAGCTTTCTCTCTAAGGAGCTCATAGTACTTATCTGTCCTTATTCAACTGATTTTGTAGGATCCCCTTGAGAGTTGTGGAAAACAGCTATTTTATAGCCAGAGAAATTAATGCAGAAACACCGCACACTGTGTTAACTGTAAGACCTGGATTAAGAATCACAGCCTCTCAATTTATAAAGTGTTTTCAGCCCATCAAATTATTTGGGGTCTAGCCCAGTGTTCCTACAGCTTCCTGCTTTTCACTTTCTATCCAGTACAACAAGGAACACAATGGCTAAGCTTCCCGAACCTTTCTTTCCAAGGTGAGAATGATGCTGACTGCTCACTAACTTCCTTCAGAGAACACTCTCCATCTTTACAATTCTCTACAAAAGCATGTGGATGATTGTCGAAATGTCTCATGCAACAAAGCTAGTCCAAACCATCTTAAGCGTTACAGTCAGTGTTAAAAAAAAAGTCTTCTCTTAAATGCCTTTTCCAAGGAATCTATACAGTTTTTTCTTTTTTCTTTCTTTCTTTCAGTGTCATCTGTCTTCTATTTGGCACACTCACCATCTACTTTAACTAAATTTTTAGGCTCCAGGAGTTCAACATTGTGATTTCTCATTGATTTTCTTTTCATTTATACATCTACTCCTTTATCTTCTCCTCTTGTCCTTTCCTTTACTAACACTTTGTTTCTTTGTTACACTCTTTCATCCGACTCTACGCAAACCCCACCAACTCAACCTTCTCCATAAATGCATTTCTAGAACCTGAAATTATCCTTCTCATTTAATTTGCCATTTCATTTCTTATTATGAGCATTACTATTATTTATTGACCTCTTTCTCTTTCCCTGGCCATTCATCCACTACTTTTTGTAATTTTATCTCTTCTGCTCAAAAGGGTTAAAACAGTCCGAGAAGAGAAATACTGACTTACTTCATTGTAGTTTAAACAACAAATAGAATTTTTGCAATTATTGGATGCATAATAATTAAACACCATAAAAGTGTTAATATAGTAGCAAGTGAAAATAAATTTGAGGGCACTGTTATGCTTTTGAAAGCAAATTTAAAATTAATTTTATATATCAATATTATATGATCCAAATATATATTCTTGATTTTAAAATAAAAAGTTCCAAATATCATAACTTTTTGGATTTTCTTGAGGCAATGTCTTTAGATAGCAGATTAATTTGCATATACTGTAGTAGGCTACACAGCACAAACACTAAAAATCATTTACATTAATATTAAATTTGGCTGAAGCATAGTCTATAATAAGATACTATATTCACTGGTCAAGCAGTTTATTCTGTTGCTTATCCTATTACTTGCTGGTTTCTGTAAGAACCCAAGGGCTAGCCTCAAAGCCACAGAACATCTCTGTTTCTGCACACTGTTTCAGCCATAGTGAAACATTTACAGTTGTTACCGCTGATTGCTCCACTGATGCATAGTTGGCAATTATTCCAGCTTATGATTTTAACCCTGCATGCACAGGTGCTTATTGAGGTGGCCCTAAACTACCTCCTGTCTCAGAGCATACTCTATGTACTCACTCATTTCTTTATTCAAAAACCTTGCATATTCATTAAATAATTATTTTGTCGGTTATTAGCAGCAGAGTACTGATTGATTTAGCAGCTTTCAAAGAATTTAGAGTTCAAGTCAAAATATGTAAGAAGTCATTAAATGTGAATCATTTCATTAAGCTATGCCACTGTAAAATTTCATGGTAAGAAAGCAATCAGCATCCGGTGGTAAATTTCATGTGCAAAATATTCTAAACCAGAACAAGAACATAAATAAACATTGCATATTCATAAACATGAAATAACATATCAACATTAAAGGATATTGTAAAAGGATATTTTCTGACATGTACAAATGGATATGATATACTGTTACATGAGATAATTTATTCATTTATTCCAGAATTTTTATGATCAGATGCAATGAATTACACATAATCCCAGACGCAGTTTATGCAGTCATGCACAAATGCACAAGACCCTCGCTTTGTGGGGCTTATATTTTCATAATGAAAACAGGTAAAAGAACACAAGAAAAGATAAAATGTCAGGTGACAGTGCACACAGTAATGGAAGTTGGACTACGATCCTATTTCTAAAGATGACCAGAAAAGTCAGAATCGCCAGCATATTTTGGTGGCCCTAAATGCTTGCAAATTGCTTGACACTAAAGGTAACTGACATTCAAAGTGAACAAATCAATAAAACAATCAATTATTCATGTCTTTCATCTCTGATTTTAGAATCGCATAGATTTTAGTGACTAGCTATACAGACACACATGCTACTGACCAATTTTGGTTTACAAATGAGTGCATGACATTTGCCATGGGCTTTTCACACTTATTAGGATTTTGTAACACAAACCAAAACTTTTGTTGTTGCTTCTTCTTGAACACAGAACTAAGAAGAAATGCATTTCTCCAAAGTTGAGTAATCTAGGATGCAAATCTCACTGCATATGTCCTGTATCCAAAGCTTTTTAAGCCATTTACTATTTATTATCTTTCAAGTCCCATAAAGGTATGGAAATGTGCAGGTTTCTATTGAACAAAAAGAATGAAGGACATAAAAAAGTGGGATTTCATGCATGAGTCTTTATCACATATGGGATATAGATATGAAAGCGTAATATGCTTAAGTAATTCCTAATAACATTAATAAAGGAATAGAGTATAACGTGATTTTACTGTGAAGATTTATCCAGTTATCAGTTGTTATTTACATTTAACTTCAAATTTCTTCACAGGGCAACCAAGTATTTTTCTAGACATAAGAACACAACATTCTTCAGACTTAATTACAATTTAATTTAATTCATTTTACAACTTAACATTTATATATTATCAATCTATACTGATATAATATTCATATTACACATGCATAATTTTATAACATAAAATATTAAATAATGATATAAAGTATATGAATTGATGTATAAATCAGTATAATATATAGACACTAAATTATAATATAAATTAAATGTGATGTGATTTTATAAATGCATGACATAAATATTATAATAAATATTATAATTTATATGTTTATACTTAAATCTATATTGACCTAACCTTTATTCTTATCAATAGAAGACCATTATTCTTTAATTTCAATCAGTCTACCTGGAATTAATTAATTATTAAATGATAATTTGGGAATGCTAACATTTTTTTTCTTTGTTGGCATGAAATCTGCCCCCCACCCCTGCTTATTTACATTCTTCGCTAAATCTTTTGTTTTTCTTTTTTCATTGTAAGACACTTTCAATATCTAAGGTGTCATCTGTCTCTTTATTCACTGTATTCAACTTGTCAGGCTTTTGACGGCTTACCCTAAAAATTGCTAATTTATATAAATTTTTCAAGCCCATTTTAACACTCTCCACCTCCCTTGAACAATTCACAGATTTTGCGTGGAAGAGATCTATCTTACCTGACAAAGTTTGAAAACACAATTATTTTGTGTTTACGGACTAAGACTTTGTTTTCAGGTGAACACTGGCAGAAATACTAGAACCTGAACTGATAAAGGTATGTTACTTAAGATTTTGACCATCATCTGCTACATGGGGATATAAGGTTTGTAAGGATGCAGTGTTTTAAAAGAAGTCCTTAAAATATTGTTTGTACTTAACAAACAGAAAATTAATCTTCTTTGTAAGTCACAGATGACTAATTCGAATTTGATTTTTATAAATACCTGGGCTCTATCTTTCTTAAAAATATTTAAATGCGTATTTGAAAACATTTTATTACAAAAGGAGTTTAAAAAACATTGATACTGATAACATTTCAGTCTTTCTGTATATAACTATAATAACACAGAGTTTTTGTTGCAACACATTATTTTGGCACACATTATAGTCCAAAATATTGATAACAGAATGTTGACATTTTATCATTGGAAGACTCCTATTTCAAGGAAGAGCTTAGATTTGAATCCAATTTTAGGACTTATCTTAATCATTTACCTGCCAAAAAAGTGTTAAATCCCTAGGAAATATCTCCTTCTCATAATTATAGTGAGAGTTGTACATAAATGTATTTTGAATGTTTATGAAAATTAATTAAATACTTTATTTAAAGTATAAGTTATACATATTCCTTCCTTCTCTCTCACATGCACATACATTTTCAAAGGAATACATTAATAAAAAAAAACAAAGGACACCACTAAAGTATAAAATTCAAGGAAGAGCCACTGGAAGAGGAGAAAGAGAGAAGGAAGGAAGGAGGGAAGGAAGGAATAAAGAAATGAAGGAAGAAAGGAAGGCAAGAAATGTAAATAGTATGTATGCACACACTCACACATACATACATACACATATATACATATAATAAAAACAGGACGTAATAATGCAGATAACATTGAAATAGATTCAGCAGCCATAAATGACCATTTTTTCAATAATCATTTAGGCAACTTGGATGAAATGAGTAAATGATTGATGTTATCCATCAATTTCTAGACTAAAGCAAAAAACATATTTATATTTATATTACTACCAAAAGCAACAGGTCACACAACCATCATTAAACATGATTTGTCAACCTATAAAATTTTAGCTTCTACATCCACTTTGACACAACAAATTCACATCTTGAAATGTGTATGGCAGATACTCTTACATTGTGGAATGATGTACACGCACACCCAAAGAAAACAGCCTAAACAGAATAAAGTACGATAATGTGAGGTACACTACCAGGGAAAAGTCATGCAGCTGCTGAAAGAATGAGGTTTTAAAATAGAATGAGATATAAATTATTTAGAAAAAGAAAGAAAGTTACAGAGCATGAATACAGCAGGCCTCCACTTAGAGAAAGACATAACAAAATATCTGTATGCGTACAGACATACACAGTGAGATTTTTCTCTAGAAGGATGTCCAAAAGTTTTGGCAACATGGATGGTCTACAGAAAAATGAATTGGGTACCTGGTAAACTGGTAAAGATGATTTTCCACTGTCCTTTGTTGTGTTTTTAAATCCCCACATCTTTTCATTGTAAATTTAAAAACTATAACATTAAAAGTATGACACAGTAATTATTTTCTAACCAGACAAACACTGCATTCTGTCTGAGGTTTCAACTTAAATCATTGGCATGACAGTTTGAATCCAAGATCCTATACATTTTAGGAAAACACAGGGATCAGGGATAAAAGGAATGAAGTGTAAATATTAAATAATTAAATTAATCAACCTACCCACAATGCCCTTGTCTATGCCACTGTGGAGAAATTGACCTGGAACAGGGATGAGTGGCCCATTCTTAGGCAGAGTAATAGAAGTAGAAATCTCTGTTCTATTCCAGGGATTCCTTTTTAATAAAGGGAGAAGCCTGGCAGCTGGACCTGTTTCATCCCTCCTACTTTCTTCTTCATTCCCTCTTTTATTTCTGGAGAATATAAGTAGATCGGGACTCTAGCAATCTGGAAGAAGGAAAAGTCACTTCTATAACTGACACCCAAAACGCTTTCTCGGTTCCTGATCTGTGCCAGCTCTGTTCTCCTTATTGCCAGACTTCCCATTAAATGAGAAAAATAATCCATCCTTGTTAGTGGGCCTGGTGTCACTTTCAATGAAAAATATTTCTGATGAATAAGAAGAGAAATGTGAATCTGAGATGCATTGTGCTAAAAGTGTATGTTATTAAAAAGAAGCAAGCTAATACAAATACACATAAAACTTAGCACTGCACTTAAACTTCTGTTCTAAAAATACACTCTGAGATAATGTTCATGGCACATAATGTGTTAGTCACTGGTGAGGTAGAATGATCAATGTTTTTTTTTTCTTTTTAATTTTACCTAACAGAATATTCCAAGAATACTGAAAGATAGAAACAATACATCACAAACACCCAACTTTAGCATAAAAAACACATTTACCTAAAGATAAATTCTTTCTATTTAGGAATTGGACAAAAATCAGCAACTCACTTTAGCTGTTTTCTTTTTCTTTGGTTGCTGCTGTTTTTCTACTAATCCTGCTAACAGTACTTATTGAAATAAAGGTTCAGGAGTCCATTGTTCCCCAGCTTTGCGTGGGAAGGTGGAAGGTCATAAAAATGCTGGTCAATAAGGCAGACCTCTGAACTTTGCCCTCAAAATTTACACCTCAATACTCCATTTTCTGAATATGATCCCTAATGTCTACATGTTTCCGTGTTGTATTGTCTCTAACTGTATTCTTCAATGTTATTAATCCCTACATTTACTTGAATATTGCCTTTTCTTTATGATTGATCCATTCCATATCACTATTGTTCCAATATAAAAATATTACCTGCTCAACCAAAAATGCACTTTTGAAAGTATTTTCTAACTCTTATCCAACAAATTCAACATCATGGTCCATTTATTTTCCTACTAATTGCAGATCGCTGTGCATTTTTGAATTTCTTATTCTTTAACATATTGAGGCTTCCTTAGAAAAAGAAAATTCTATGTCGCACAGGAAATTTTTTTAGCCATTCATATATATTCAGTATTTGGTATGTAAGCATTCAATAAACACGTATTTAAATCATTTAATAAATGAATTAGCTATTTGAATGTAGACCTTATCGACATATTTTATAAAAAGTATAAGTAGTAGAAATTACATTAAAAGAGACATCATAATTTCAACCCATGTATCACACGTTTCTGACTATATTACCTTTATATGTTCAAAATACCGTATAAATAAATAATAATTTGATATAAAAGCAATTCAGCCATGAAATTTGATAGTTATAATCAGTTACAATGTGAAAAATATGTGATTT
The DNA here is from genome assembly GCA_004027205.1 of Ctenodactylus gundi. Taxonomy (NCBI): domain Eukaryota; kingdom Metazoa; phylum Chordata; class Mammalia; order Rodentia; family Ctenodactylidae; genus Ctenodactylus; species Ctenodactylus gundi. Next base: position 81,103 of record PVKB01004123.1, on the reverse strand, counting down.
CAAATGTGCACTATGAAAATAATCTAATATAAAACACTCATTTGTTTAAATATTATATTTTCAACAGATTTCAAATATCTTGTGTTTCTTCTACTTTGTAATCTAAATAAATAAGTTCTGAGAACTTCAGAAATATTTAATTCAGGTAAAAATTCTCTGTGGAGGTTTTTTTGAAAACTAAAGCAGCATTATAAAGTGAAGCTAACTGGTGTTGCTGCATGAACTGTCCATCACTACAGCAATACATGAGGAACATCACCGTATAAAAAATATTTTGGTTGTGAATCTTCAAGGTTTTGTCTCATGACCAATTGACTTTGCTGTCTTGGACCAGTGACCAGGCAGAAACCTATGGAATGACAAATAAAACCTTCATCACTGTGAAGAGAAATAAAAGATGAGAGTGGGATCAGAGTCTCACTGTCCCCTTCACAGCTGCCCACAGTGACCTAAAGATCTCTCTGTGACATTTACCTCTTAAAGTTTCTATCACCTCCAGGACGTGAGATGATGTGCCTTTAACACCTGACTATTTGGAGACAGTTAAGGTCTAACCTATAGCAAATGTGGTAACATGAAAAAGGTAGTCATTAAATATTCTATTAAGAGTTTACAAATCAAATATATTTGGCTCATTACTCTTTTTACTATGATGATTCTTTACTAGAGACATTTGTTCATTGCATCAGGAAACACTTACTACATTGTCTTTACTTGACACTGACTCTATTGGGTGAGAGGCATTACCAGGACTAAACCAGGAAATTTCCATACTAGTAGAACAAAATATATATTTATAAAAAGACAAAAGGTAAAAATATATATTTATAAGTGTTATTGACTGAATCTCTGTGTTCTCTCAAAAATCTCAATCTTCAATGTGACTGCATTAGAGATAGGACTTTAATAGACATAATTAATGTTAAATATGTTTGTGACCTGGGGTTCTGATTCAACAGGATTCCTGTCTACAAGGAAAGAATATAAAAGACCATGCTGGTGAGTGCCTGTAATTCAAGCAGTCTGGAAGGTTGAGGCAGGAATATCACAGTTTGAGCACGTACTAAGAAACAGCAAATTAGCACAACCCTGTCTTAAAATAAAAAGAATGTATTTCAGTTAAAAAGCCCTTTAATTCAATGCATAGTACAAAAATAGAGAAAGAAAAAAGGGAGGAAAAAGAAAGAAAAAGAAAAGAAGAAGAGAAAGGGAAAAAATCTTATTATGAGAGGCAAACCTTGATCAAAAATGTCTAGTTGTAAAGACTATAAAAATGTGCTGTTGTTTAAACCATTACTCCAATGTGGTTTTTGCAGTTTGGATGCTCAAGTATTTGAATGTGGTGGAATACTAATAGAACCATATGCTGTTAAGAGGTAGGGCCTGGTCATAAGAGGCAGAACACTTAGCCTTGGCCCAGAAGAGGTGCATTACTGGGACAGGAGCTGGAAAGGTAGCGCCACCCTTCTTCCTTCATTTGGCTGTCTGTCTGCAGTGCTGGGAACAGGGTTCTGGCTGCCATGCTGACATGTGTTTCCCTGTTGCCAGCTGCCCATAAATGGTCTCTGACCTTCTGAAACTGTGAGTTACAATAATCTTTTCTTCTTTAATTTGTGGATATCAGGTATTATGTCCTAGCAATAACAAAATATCCAAGACTGAAATTGGTGCTAGGAACTGGGTCATTTTGTGACTCCATTGGACAGTGTGGCTTAGAATTCTTTGGAATTAATTTGCAGGAGGGGTTTGGAAAGTTGTGGAGATGTCAGCTAGAGAAGTCGTCGATGTGATGAGCAAAGTTTGTTGAGAGATTTTGGGTGGAGTGCAGAAGATGTGAATGCTGATACAAGTATGGATTGTAAAAGCCAGGCTCAAAAAGTTTCAGATGAAAAGAAGTATTTTATTACTAATAGGGTAGAACCTACCAATGCTATGCCCTGCCAAATGTGTTATTATTTTGCCTGTCCTGAGGTTTTACCTGAAGCCATGATTTAGGGTTGTGGATTGCTTGATTTGGCTGAGGAAATCTCAATGCAGCCCGATGCTCAGGCTGTTTACTACTTTCAGCCACCTCTACACTGAGAGTCAGGAGAAAACAGTGGAAGAGCACATGGATTTTAAAGAGATTAGCCTTAAAAATAAACCAAGAACTTGGAATGATAATTATAGAAAGGTGTTTTGGGGACATCTCAAGAATAAGCAAGACCCCACCTTTTACTGATCCAAGGTCGTGGAGCCTGCCACCCAGATTTCAGAGGAAGGCCTTGGAGTCCCAGTCTCTGTGCCCCTGGGAGGGGAAAGAGAGTCCTAAGGGGTACTGGAGACCATGGGAACTTGGAGATGCTAGAAACAAGGTTTATCAGCTCAGGAATGCTACAGGCTATGAAAAGAGTTGGCCTGAAGAAGAAGCCATGGAGATTATAGCCCCAGGTAATATTGCAAAGGCAGGGCCATTCAAGTCATTGGGAGCTCACATTTCGCAACAGCCTTTGGACGGTGCTAGACGTAGAGTTTTAGGTTTTAATGGAACTGCAGGATTTGGTTATTATACTGCTGGGTTTTGCTCTGGCTTGGTATGATTACTTTCTATCCCGTTGTTTCTCCCTTTTGGAATTGGAGTTTCCTTTGTTTTATTCCATGTTGGAATTGCTTACCTTTTCTTTGATTTTCACAAAGATTCACAAACTAATATGGTTTGCCTTGCATCTCACAAAAAGCTTTGCATATTTTTAGAAGTGTTAAAACTGGTAAGACTTTGGCAGGTCTTACAGAAAGAATGAACACAGTTCATACAAGGAGGTGGATATGAATCTTTTGAGGGCCAGGACTTGAAAATTGTGATTTGGATCTGGAATGCCCCCTGACAGACTCTGGTGTGAACTAGTAGTCCAGTTTTGCACGAGTACATCCAAAAATGCTAGCATTATTTGCTGAAAACTATAATTTTCCTTTAACTTTTCCAACAAAACCATGTGCTGTTAAGAGACAGAGCCTGGTAGTAAAGGGTAGAAAATGGGGGAGTAACTTGAAAGGTACAGATTACTGGGACAGGAGCTGGAAGTGTAGCTATATCCTTCCTCTCTCACATGGTTTTCTTTCTGCTGTGCTCTGAACTGACATCCAGCTTCTCCTCTGCCGTGTGTGCCATTACCAGCTGTTCACAAGTGGACTATGACCTTCTAAAACTGAGCTAATATTAAATTTGCCTCTCTAAAATTGAGGATATCAGGTATTCTGTCATGGCAATGAGAAAGTATCTAAGACAATGGTTTAAACCAAGAAACTAACACAATAGAAAAAAAAACATAGAAAAGGAATGAAAGATCATTTAAGAAGAATGCAAAAATTAAAAGGCGAATTGTAGTCTTTAACAAAAAAAAAAACACTAATATCTCTGGATATACACATGCAAAATATTGACTGTGTACCACTCACTACCTCACACCAGATAGAAAATTAACTCAACATCGATCAAATATCTAAGTGGGACACTATCTAAAAACTCTGAAAAGAAAACATCGGCATAAATTTTAGAGACTTTGAATTAGTCAACGTTTTCTTAGCTACATCACAATGTGAAACCCATAAAATATACATAAAATACATTTTTATAAAATTCTTATTTAAATGACATTACAATGAAGTGAATGTAAACCTCCAGGATGAAAAACATGTTTGCAAATCAGATATATGATAAGGTTCTTACATCCGTAATATGTTAAGGACATTTAAAACAGTACGATATAAAAATAAATAATTCAATTGTAAAAAAGACAAGAGATGTGAGTATATATTATTTCAAGTAAGATTAATTCAAAAAGTACACTGGAAGATGGTTAATAACTTTAATAATTTTGGAAGATTCAAACAAAATGAAAATGAGATATGTAGTTTCTTTCAACTAGGATGACTATAACCAGAGGGAGAATCCCAAGTGTTAGGGAGGGTGTAGCGAAACTAGAACACTCACTCATTGATGGAAGATGGTTAAATGATTCAACAGTTTTGGAAAAAGCTTGACAATTACTCAAAAGCTGAACACACAGTTATGTTATGATCCAGAAACTATGTTTCTGAGTATATACAGAATCCAATTGAGAATTGTACACGTAAAAACAAGTTAAATGTTCACAGCAGGTTATTTATGATAACCAAAGTGAAAAAAAACTAAATGTCCTCCAGATGTATGCAGATACATCAATATGCATACCGATACATAAATAGAATATATCCAGATAATAGAATACATTTTTTATTGAAAATGAAGTGCTAAAATATCCTATAACCTGGACAAATCTTAAAAACATCGTACAAAGAAACCAAATTTAAAAGAACCATGTATCATATAATTACTTGCAGATTATTTATAAAGACAGTGTATATTAATGCCAAAGCATCACAAAAGAGAAAAATAAGAAATGATTACAAATAAATATATTGTTCATCTCAGGTTAAAAAAAAAGTTATGAGTTTATCTACTGGTGATAGACACAAAACATTTTGCAATATACAACAATGAACATGCTAAAAATAGTAAATGATACACTTGAAATGATGACTCTTATGAATGTGACTAACAGCTCAATTTTAATGTAAACATTTTTTACAGATGCTGTGATGTCACAAGTGAAAGTTATTGATCAGATTTCAGATGTCCACAGGAAGTATGAGCTACTCTCAAGAGGAATGCCAAAACTACCCATGTATAATCCATGTATGTGAATGCTCATGCATGAATGCATGTGAGGGATAAATTATACAGATTAAGAGAAAGGGCCAAGGAGATGTTATGGTTTTGTTTTATATGCTGTGTCAAAAGAATAACCATGACAGCAAACCTAAGTGGGTATAAAATTATGTAAGGACTTAAAAGCAATTTTTTCTCTGACTTTATGATACACAAAAAGGTATTAAGTACACTGCTGAATTTATTAGATTTGAAAAAGGTTAACTATTATAATAAGGATCCTGAATCACTTAGGAATAAACTGTAAAAAATTCATGGCAAAAAACAGAATACCTTGGACTAGAAAATGACATTGGTACTCGAGAAAAATACTGAAGGCCTTTTAAAAGAAGAGTCAAATGAATAATAATTGTGAGAGAACATTTCTGTGCTTGTGTAGGGTAGGAAAATTATGCATTCTCTTTTGGGATCTCATATCCAAAAATACGCCTACCTTTGAAATTAATGGTGCATGCATTGATGGACCCGTGGGTTGGTTCTTGGCTGTTGTGCATAGAAAAATGAACATAAGAGTGCGGGTAACTCTGGCATACAGACTTCCCCTGGAAATATAATAGGATAATTGTATTTTCAAAATGAGAACAGAAGGATCAAAACTTCTATAAACTGGAAGAAGTCCTGAAGATGTCTGCTTTAAGATAGTGTCTTTAGAGAAGTGATTAATACAATTGTAACAACATGAATTTCCTGATTAGATTGATCGTAGTGTGGCTGTGGAGGAGAATGTCCTCAGTTAGAAAAAGTATACATACATTAAGTCATTTGATAATCAATATGCACTATGCAAATGACTGAACTGATTCTACAATATTTTGTGTATAATTTTTTTCTGTGGTGAAAGCAATAAAGCCACCATGGTAAAAAGTTTGTTTAAAAAGGTAATTAATACAAAGCAATGTCATTCCAAAGAAATCTATTCTAGCGTGACTGATGTCCCAAGGCAAGAGAATGTGGCACAAGTTCACTCACAGACCAGAGAAGATGCAATGAAGACCGTACATAAGCCAAGACCAGGCAGAAACCGGCCTCCTAGAGACCGGATTCCAGACTGCTGACCTCCAAAGGATGTGAAGACACCCTTAAGGCACTTGGCATATACTATCTAGCTGTAAAAACCTAGCAGACTAAAGTAAAATTATTTTGCTTTTATTGTGTTTTCCCTTCAAAAATTTCAGACATAATGAAAGCCCAAACTCAGAAAAAGAATTTCAAAAGGCCATTCATTCAGAATTTTCAGTTTCAAATATTTCAGTATATTTAGTTCACCATTAATCTAGACATGCTTATGCATTTTTTTTGTTTCCCAAACCAGTCAGGAGTTAAATTTCAAATATGATGCAATTTTTTTTCCCTAAAACATTACTATTTATTTCCCAAGAACACAAAAGTTATATAAAATTAATTATTGATGTAGCTATTCTACAGATCTTAGCCATATTTGACCAAATAGTACTGTTTATCAAAAACATAAAATTATATGAAATACATGTAAATATATATATGTAGTACATATGATATGTTTGTGTGTGTGTATATATATATATGTATATATATGTGTGTGTATATATATATATATAGCTATATTTGGAATTTATCCCATTTTGGGCGAATTTAACTTTGATCACTTCGTAAAAATATTCTTTCCATGGTTAATATACATATAATTTAGTATCCATATATAAACAATGGAAATTGAATACACATTAGCACTGGAAATTTATATGCATATTATATATATATATATATTTACATTCAATGTTGGAATTTTACAGTTATGGAAGAACTTGCAGTTATTTTCATTTATGTTTAGCACTATGGGAGGATGCATTGCTGATTCACTCAATAGTTTGTAATCCTTCACTACCATGATATATTCTGATACTCAAATCTTACCAGATTTTGCTATTAAGGACCATTTTAAGGTACAGCCGTGTCCCTTTTGAGACATACCCAACATTACCTGAGAACTTTCACTTTCAAGGCCAATGAGATATAAAGTTCATCTTGTATAAGACGGAAGAATGACATGTTCATGTTGTTTATTTTTTATAAGCAAAATAAATTATAAAATATTTCTAGCATCTATAAAGAGTTACAGTTCTCTGAGTTTATCTCTCATTAGCTAGACTGATATAAAAGGCAAAGATACATGTTTGTCAAAATGGGTCAATGAGAAATGATTAATATGTAGGGGTTTAGGAATCTTTACTGACATTCATAAAACTATATTTATGTAATACAGCTGTGTGAAATATTATGCTTCTTTTTCATATGACAAAAGTTGGTTTAAGGAAAGAAGTAAAGTCAGGTACCTGTATTTTTAAAAACTAAAGCCAAATTTCCTACTGAGAATATTTTCAATTTATTGAGATAATTTTGTCTTATTTATTGAAAATACATATTCTGTATATTTCAAACAGGTATGTTAGGAAGATTGAACCTAATGCAAGAAACAGTCATTGGAAATATAAAACAAAAAATGAAGTGTTGAATAAATGAAATGAGAAAGTAGACACTAGCAGATACCAGAGCTATGGTTTTTGCACTCTGATTTTCAACTTGTAAAAGTTTATATTTAAACTTTTAAGAAATGTAAGTGACATGATATTTATATTTTTTTGAATTGTGCACCCACACATGTTCACACATACACACAAGCATGTGCACAAAAACTCTCCTAAGAATAAAAAAAAGTTTTCTAAAGAATTTTGCTGAATTAGATTTTTCCATCTATATTTTATTTGAGTTGCAATAGTTAACCATGTAGTCAACAATGTACACAATGTCTTCAGCTTTAGTATTCTACAACACACAAAATGCTATTTGAATAGATATTTACACAGAAATTCTGTGAGAATTACATAAATGCATATAAAAATCTTTGACCTGCCTAGGCACATATATAAACCATCTATTAGTGTGTGGTTTTATGATAAAGACTAAAGAGGCATATTTTGATAATAAATTATAGGGATCTGACTTGAGAAAATATGTCCATTTTTAAAATATTAGATGATGTATCTTAGTACTGGAATGCCATATACAGATTTAAGAACAGATAGGCCTGGGGGTGTATCTCAGTGGTAGAACACTTGCCTAACATGTGTGAGGCCCTGTGCTCGATCCTAACACCACACACACACACACACACACACACACACACACACACACACAAAATGAACAGATAGTTCATACATCTGCTGAGCTCCTTCTCTTTGAAATTTCACAAGTTTTATGCCAACACTTGGCAGTTTTTAGATTTCAGTCAATTAGTACTGAAATTTTTAAGACAAATTATAATGCAGAAACTCTGTTGTTGGTTAAAAGCAAGGCCCATATGCTTTAGATACTAAATGTGAGAAGAGAAAAGTTACATCTCTGGAAAGTGTAAGAGTTGAGTCTTATATAAACATCTCTAGAAATTATGAGTTCAGATTCATTTATATAGAATGCAAAGCTGCTTCACTGAATTCATAGGCAAAGGTATTACCTAAAGTTATAATCCATATTATCTTGAAAACATTCTTATTTTAATTTAATGTGCCTATTTTAATGTATTATGTATAGCATACCTGGCTCTAAACCAAGCAGAGTTTTTAAATCACCTTAGAACGAAAAGCTTTTAAGAATAAATCATTGACTGCAGTGACTAACAGTTCAATCATTGGCGATTTGGAAATTTATAATCTACTTACTAAGTATGCAATACACTATTTTGTCCCTTTGAAGTCATTCTGCTCCATTCCAGGTGTTCACGTGACAATGCATTTTAAAACAATCCCATGCCCTTTGGTTTGCAGTTGTGCATAGTCAAAGGAAGCACCAGGTAATAGAAGCAGAAAGGTAAGTCTTTACTGGCTTGACTTGACAATTGGCCTCCCTCAACTGAAGTACAGCTCTCTATCAAGCTGCCCTCTAAAATGTCTCTTTCTCACTGTGTGCCCCAGTACTGTTCCCGCCCCCTGGTGTGTTCTTGTTGCACTTGCTGCTAAACAGATTTGGCAAGCGTTGGAACACGCACAGTAGAGGACCTCACAAGGTCTGCTATGTGCTGGTCCTAATGAGGAAAAGAATCATATAGCTCCCTTGTTTCCATGGAAAAAGAAACTGAAAATATGAATGAAGAGTTGGCCTCGATGGCAGCTCTTTGACATCTTCTGTGACTGAAATTACTCTTCCTTCACTGACAAAAGAGATAGCTGGTGTACCAAGTAAATATTCAACTTACCTAAGTCTCTTGCTAAGTCAACAGAATGGGAGGAAAGGACAGAGATTATCAGAACCACAAGTAAAGCATCTCAGAAAAAGGCACAAGGGACTCTAATTCCCCTTGAATTTTCCTTACCATAAGACGTGAGTCTCCCTCTACTCCAACTAGTGACAGCTGTCTTTGTCACTATAAAATATCAAAGTGTTCACTGAGATAGTAGCCTGACAAGCAGTTAGACCAACCACCACTATACTTTAAGCTCTTGGATTTGTAATGAAAATTAAATCCTAAACTAAAATTGTTGAGGTAATATTTCTAGGCAGAAATGCATACTAAATTTGTTGGTAAGATATAAAGTCTGAGATTTTTAGATATTTAGAGTAAAAATAATGGAATATAAATCTGATAATGTCAAATTTATAGATATATTTTGTATTAAAGATTAAGTATATTAATTATAAATATATTAAAGATTCAAAATGTGTTCAATTGACCAAATATGATTAGTTTAAAAGTCTGCTCAATCTGCAAAGTCAAACGTAGAGTCACAGATATCTTCTATTTATGTGGTTGATTGGCTTAAATTCTTTCATATGTGTTATGATAGATGACTGGAAATCTGTTAAAAATACAAATTCAAATTAGTATGTTTTCTTCTCATCAATAAAGTTTTAGAGATTGGACATCTTATTAGTTTTACACTCTTATTTTAAATAAGCAATGATCTCAAGGTGCATTAATGTATTTTTTTACAAATGACTTAAATTTACTCTTATTTGTGGCAAAATAGTTCACACACACACACACACACACACACACACACACACACACACACACCCCACATTTCCCTTATCTGTTGATGGATATTTTGCTGCTTTCAAGATTAGGTATTATGTAACATATTGTTAGAAATATGTGTCATTGTCATCTGAGGTACTTAAGTTCTTCAGAAAGATATTCATTGTATGCCCTTCAGAAAGATACTTCATTGTGTTTTCAGAAATTCTTCCTCTTCATTTTTTAAGTCACAAGAGTAATTGACATAATCTTTAAATAGTAGAATTTAACTATGAAATTATCTTGTCCTGGTCTTTTCTTTAATAAGAGATTTTTGTTGTTGGTGTTACTGATTTAAACTTTTATTTGTTATTGGTCAGTTCAGGTTTCATTTTCTTTGCAATTCAATATTGTCTCAGTGTATGTTTTCAGGAATTTATTTATGAATTGCTATGAAAAATGTTGGTATGTAGTGTTTCATAATAATCTGTAACCCAATAGAAATTAGATAGAATAAAATCCTCAGTCCAGATAGGAGGAGTAGGAGAAAAGAGAGCAATCTGACTAAAGCAAAACCAAAACCCAGCAGGGCAAATATAAAATTCTACAGTTTTTGTCAAGCCCCTGAGATGAACAGTGGCAAGATGTTCACTCCACGGGGTTGGGGTAAATTCATCCCTGTGGTGTTGCCTCTAGGTGCAACAAATGGCACTTCTTTTCCAGGTGGCTCTACTCACAGCCGGAGGCCTTCCTAGCAGCTGATCCTTGTTCTATGTATCTCTAAATTTCTGGCACCTGCATTGAACTTTCAGCTTCACTGTCACGGCTTCACACACTGCTGTCTCTGAAGAGTAACGTCTGACCTTCCACAGCTTCTTCTGAAATCTTGAAGGAAGCCACCATGACCCAACATCCCTTTCATTCTGCACACCCATACAGCCAGTTCTTCAGGGATGGCAACAAGGTCTGCTGCTTGCTTCAACAATGACTGGGCCTAGTTGGGCCATGGCTACAGCAGTATCCGAGTCCCTAGGGGGATGAACTCTGCTGGTTACTTTCCTCTGTGGCCCAGGCAGAACAGGGCTTTCTGAATTTCTACTATTAATCTGAGACTTCATCATATTATGTCTCAGGTGAACTTAAATCTGAGTACTGGTTACCTTTCTGTTGCTAGATATTTAAATTCTTTAATGAATTTGAGAATTTTCTATTATGTCTTTGAGTATGTTTTTTTTTTTTCCCTCCAGGGCTTCCCTTGAATATGTTTTCTATACTTTTCTTATTTGCAAGTCCCCCAATAGCTCAAACATATGCTATTTTAATGATGTCTTTAAATTATCATAAACTTTGCTCATTTTTCTTTCTTTTTTTTCTTTTTTTCCCCTCTTACTGGGTTTTTTCAAATGGCTTTTCTTTGAGGCATACTAATTTTTCTTTTTCTTTTGTATAATATATTTATCCGTTGATGGTTTTCACTCTTCCATTGTGTTTTCAGTTTCACTCCATTCATTTTTTAGCTCAAGATTTTATTTATTTAGTTACTTACTTAGTTAGTTAATTGCTTCCATATCTCTGTAAGTTTTCTTTTGGGGGTATGGAAGCATCGCTACATGTTTTTAAGAGCTTCTTGATTGTTTTTCACTCAACTATTTTAAATTCCCTATCTGATTCCTCTCCTGCAATAGTTTGCATCCAGTTACTTCCTTATGCTCTATTATGACTATTGAGTAACATAAATCATAATTTCTAGGAAGCTTTTTATATCTTTTGTGTCACATTGTCTGAGCATTTAAGAATTGATTTTGTTTCACTCTTTATGATTCAGCATTTTTGTGCTTGTCTTTCCAGAAATCCTAAGCAGGCTGTTTTCCTGTTTTCTCTCTCCTCTCTCTCTCTCTCTCTCTCTCTCTCTCTCTCTCTCTCTCTCTCTCTCTTCTCTCTCTCTCTCTCTCTCTCTCTCTCTCTCTTTTTTTCTCTCTCTCTCTCCTTCCTTTCCCCTGAGCCTGTGATTGCTTGAGCTATTTCAGCACTAGATGGCACCCTAAGAAGAGGATGTTATGACTCTGCTATTGTTTTGTTGATACAGTTTCGGCACTAGAGGGAGCCTTTTCCCAAATCCGAGAGTAGTCTGGTAGTAAACATAAACTGAGAAAATATCTGTAAGTTAGTCTGCTGCAACAAACCTTCCTCTCGAGCAAAAGTAGACCCAAACAAGTCTTTCATAGTCAACATCTGGTGTTGGGGCATTCCTGGCTTCGACCTATACAAAACTGGAAAATATACTATGCAGGCAACAGCCCCGATATCTATGACATATATATATGAACTCAAGTGCCATATATGTTTGTCACACATCATGCCTAAAAAAGCAAAGAACTAGGACAGGACCAAGGCCCAGATTGCTATGGCTGGCAACCGCTGAGGTGGACTCATGCAAGCCAGAATTATGCTGGCCAGAATTTTTAAGGGGTAGGATCACATGTTTCTCCAAACACTGGGCTCTCTCACTCCCTGTGTGGACTTAAGACTGTGAAAAATGGCTAACAAGCTCTAGCCAGTGGTCATTTTCTCCAGTCTAGCACCAAATGCTAGAGGAAAAATCATTCTTACTATGGTATCTTCACTCAATAACTCAATATATTCAGTTTTGCTCCACACTATGCTTCATTATTAATTTTACCTAAGTCTCATATAATTTTATTTTATCTTAATACATTATTTGTTTATATTCATAAATACTAATCTATTTTTTAAAATATTAGAAATACAACTCTGTTTCTGTAATTCTTGTTAAACACGTGCCACAACTTTTTTTTTGTTTTCTATTTTCAATGTATATTTCTCACTTCTGATCTTTATTCATTTGTCATTTAAATTTTATCTGTAGTCATTTAATTTTAAAATGATTCTTGTGTATTCTAGTTTGCATTCTTTTCTGACTACCTATTTTGATCTATGTCTTATAATATTTTATCCATATTTTTATCTATTTTATATGTAATATTTAACTATATGCTAATCTTAATCTTTATATGTAGTTAACATACAATTTTGACATAAAAATTACTGGACTGAATGATGCTACTTTATATGCCTAGCTATCTTTTTGGTAACTTTGTTTTAATATGGTATGTCAAATTTAGAATCAAAAAATATTTTAGGAATACTTCATGGAAATCTTTTTCATCCTAAACTGAACTGCTTTTCTCCCAGAAATATTTTACCCTTGTTAGTTCTGAGAATTCCAGTGGTATTACTTATCTAAGACAATGTTAGTTTTTATTTTTGTTAATTTATTTGTCTAGAATCTCTTAGGCTATATACATGTGGCTAAATTTATAAGACAAGTTTAAATAGGGTAAATGTCTACCTTTTAGAAATATTTATTAAAATCATGTCATAGCTGAAGTAAAAGAGAAGTATTTTGATTCTTACTCTCCTGGTCTTATTTTCCAAATCATTACAACTAACTATGACAATGCCAAGTAGCTTGTTGAGAGTTCTGGACATAGTCAATTGAATTACTTCCGGATCACCACTCTGCAAGGGTCATGGTTTCCTTCCCACACTGTAACTTTTGCCAGGAACTCAGTATTAGCATCTCCTGTGGTTGACACTGTGGTTTTCAACTTAATATTTGTTTTAGTTCTGTAGATATTTTCTAAATTGTTTTATGAATTTAACCAGGTAAGATCTAAGAAGATTCATCATGTCTAGGGGCATTAAAGAGAAACCTATATAAGTTATTTGATCTAACATATTATTGAAAAAGACAGATATTTCCCCTGCTTTTTATTTCAGCTAGTCTTAAATGATGATGTATTGTTTCTTGCCTAGAATTATCTTCCAGCTCACTTCCTTTTCAGGCCTTACATTTTCCTGGTGTGGTTGTTTTTGTGTTTTTATGTATTAGACAAATACATCCTATACTCTCCTTTTTTATTTATACTTCTTTTAACTTAGAAACTATGTAACCTAATTGAGAAATACTAAGACTATCTTTTCTTGTAAACCTCTTTTGGCCCGAGAAATTCAATTTCCAGAGAGTTTGGCTTCACAGAGTTCAACCCTATCCGCGGAAATATTGGCTTGAAGAGATCTATTTGAGTTAAACACACACACACACACACACACACACACACACACACACACACACACACACATTGGGGGGATAGGTTACTTCTAAACTATAGAAAACACTGTTGCTTTGCCCTTGCTGCAGTCTCTCACCCCTGTTCCTTTCTCCCTTGGTGCTTTGTAATTGACATGATTTGTTATAGTTAATATACAAGAAAGGAAATAGCACAATTCCCATTTCCCAGAAGATTGCAGATTACCTGATGAATAATGATGTGTCATCAATAATGTTAAACACTATCCAGTTATTAGAAAATTATTCATATTGAATATATATTCCTGAATAAAAATTGTTAATCTATACAAGAGACTATAAGAATTTTTAAAGAGGAAATTTGTGTGAACTTACATGATTAATAAACCATAAACATTCTAGTTATTGTAATAAATTTTAGAAATTATAGTAATACATTTTAGAAGTTATGGTAAGATGGTTTCTATGTTGAACAATGATTCCAAAAGAAGAACACATGTACTTTGAAAACAAGGTAGCATGCACATTTATTTTTTGATAGTCTGTATAGGAAATGATCCCTTCCAGGGCAAAGGAACGGAAAATACATCTTTACAAATTCTTAAATTTTTCTATTATTTTAACCGATGGCCTACAATTTTAGGATTTAAAAGTTAATATATGTAAAAAAGAAAAATTATTTCTGCATAGTTAAATAGGTCAAACTTTACTTATTGTATGATATATTTGGTGATTGACATTCTACAAAAATCACAACATCTATCTATGTCAAGAGATTTAAATGTAGCACTGGGTTTCAATAGAGTAAGAAGATTAATTTCCACCAGTGTTGCACTCATTCTAAGTAAGCTGGTGTGGGAGAGGACAGGAAATGATTCAAGAAAAGTTAAAAATTGAAGGTATTAAAAACTGTAAATATCTGTGTCATGATTCTGCCAAACACTATCATCTCTTCTAGCTGAGGTTATCCATACAGCATAAGTTAAGAAAAAGTAAAAAATACCAATTTTTATTGCTTTATTGTTTTTTAAACACAGAATAATGGACTTTAAAATATTTATGCAAATTATATGAATGTAAATAATTACATCAATATTTCATAAATACTATTTTTATGTTTGCAAGAGATTAATTTACTAATCTGTAAATTTCTAAATAAAATTAGTCGTATTTAGGTGAAATTAAATTTATCACAAAAATTCATTACCCTTAAAAGGAGCATTTATATCACTTGTGGGCAATATTTCATTTATTTGATATTTACTTTAATGAGCCTTCAATGTGTGTCAGTGCCCAGATCCCAGATTTCGTGTGTGTGTGTGTGGGTGTGTGTGTGTGTGTGTGTGCATCTTTACTCATTAGGTAAACATACATTGAGAATCAACAACATACCACATGCACTGTTATTAGTCATCGAGACACAATAACAAACATTATTGTCTTTGTTGAGTCTTGTAACTACTAGAAAGACATCTTTCAGAGTCCTTAATTTACCTTGGAATAGTAAACTCTTTAGATACCTTAAATCTCGTTCTCATGAGAGCAATAAGGTTATAAATATTTAGAGAACTTATTAACATGTATAACTTTTCAAATTGTGTTTTGTAAATTTGTTCTTGTTTAATTAAAAATAACTAGCTATGGCACAATTTACATAGCATAAACAGGAAGACAGTGAACCTATGCTGTGACCTCACCAAAACTGGCTAACACAGAGCAAGTTAGAGCACTGGGAGTTGGACACTGCCAACTTAAACATGCTATTGGTGGTTGGACTTGAAGGTTCTTGTAAGTAAAAATGAAAGTAACTAAAAGTCTCATTAGCACCTTAGGGGAGGACTTATGAAGTCATGTGCCTGACCTTTTAAAGCAGTATTGAAAATCGTGTTGATTAAATTATTTTATTGGAGAATTTCAAGTATGTTGTATTTTAGAAGTTTGACAAATTCACTAATGCTTTTTAAACTGAGCTATTTGTTAGTTACTTTCTTACAAATAGCAGTAAGTATGTATAAATACATTTTGAAAGCTTTGAAGTTTTATCTTGTGATAATTGTGCAGTCACATGAAGTTTCTTAAGAGAAATGTTGTGAAACAATTGTACTTATGGCTAACAATGGAACAGTAAGAGGTGTTCTGAGATCAAGGATATTAGAAATTGATTTATTGATATTCAAAATAGCTATTTATCTAATACATTTACAGACAATTGATAAAAAAATAAAAGAATGTATTATCTGACATTTACTTTCAAAACAAAGTCAATTTTTGGGACAGTTGCTAACTTCTGATTCATTTAGAACAATAAAGCCTTGTAGGAAAGAAACATGTATACGTGCATATAAACAAAGCAGGAAATAGTATATGAGCAGAAGGAGAGAAAAGACACCTGTATATCTGGAATGAATAAAAAGATTTCTTAGTTGATAAATTAAAATTTAACCAAAGAAAACTAAGACAGTTTACCCTTAGAAGTTGTCCTGGATAAGTATTTTTACTTAATGGGTGAAAATTTACACTGAATTCTAACCAATTAAGTAAAAGGGTATAGGTTGATTGTCAGGTGTTTAGAAAATTGTTAATGGCACAAAGTTATGAGTCTAATTGTATGAAACAATTAGCTCCGCATTAAAAGAAAATCAATATCGACAACAAAGCTGTTTTGCTACCAAATACCACACTATTAAGTGTGATCAAGCATTCCAGGAAAGTCAGCCAATTGTCCCACATAGATAGGGGCGGCATACTTTCTCTTCTGGAAGAACAATACACATTTCAGGCTGTCGACAGTTCAATTGTAGCATTTTAATTTAGGAATACAGTCTACAAGTGGAGATAGGTTAAGAAAGAATTTATCTGGGATAAAACCAAAATGAATATAGCTAAAAAGTACAAAGTCACACCTGTGCATGCACAAGGTAGGAACCTCAGGCCACGTGATCATTTTGGACTTCCTGCCACTCCAGGAGCATTGTGGACTCTCCCTGCCTTGTGAAAATCAGTGATTCATTCTACTCTTGCTGCTTTATTAAGTATGCCAAGAAATCATAAAAGCCAGTGTATTTGTTTGTAATAAGGAGATATATTTAGAATTTAGTAATGAAACATCCCACTGTATGTTTAATTCTTATTGAGTCTCTTGTTTTATTTTTCCATTTCAATCTATTCTCTGCTCTTCATTTACACCTAGAATGCTGACTACTTGGGACTCATCCCTCAGGCCCCTATCCCATACTTTCCTGCTATGTGTAACAACTGAGTTACTATCACAGGACACCTGAGGACAAAAGAAAATCCTGACTCCGAAATGTTTTTCCCACTTTTTGTGCTCTAAATCACAAAGCGTATGTAAATAATAAAACAAATTTGAGCTACCTCACAGACATTGCTTTTCCAGTCCAGGTGGAACTCAAGTATCAAATGTGAGGGATACGTCACTTGCTCTGCGGTCTCCCGAGTACATTGACCTAATGCTAGACTTACTGCCCTCAGGGTCTTCTCTCCAAATTTGAGCCTTTGAAAACATGCTGATTCATGTTTCTACGCTTCCCACTTTTGTGATATCTTGATATCATTTCTTTTCTCTTTTCTTTTCTTTTTCTCTTTTGAGACAAAGTCTCAGTGTATCATCCAGGCTGGTTCTGAACTCAAAGATTGCCCAAAATAGATTCAGTCTTAAGTAATCATCCTACCCAGTGCTGGAATTATAGGCATGCACCAACACATCCGGCTTCCTCTTCTTGTATCATAAATGATCATGTTTTTATACTTTTTCATCACTCTTTTTGTGTTTATATATTCCTTTTTCTTATCTTAGATAAACCATACAATATCTAACCTTCCAAGTCTAGTTCATTTCAGTAAGCATGATGGAATCAAGATGCACTCCTAAGTAGGCAGATGGATTTTGTAGAGAAGGAAAAGGGACTTGGTGGAGCATGTATGAGCAGGGAAGGGTTGGAAAGGAGGAAGGAAAATTAGAATGATCAATATATGATATTTATATGTACCGGTTCCTTGCATTAAATGTAATTATCATACTAATAAAACTCAAATCCGTACTAATAAAATATTTTGGAGAATTTTTTAAAAGATGAAAATTTCAAAAATAAAATAAAAAATCACTTTTAAAATATTGCAATAAATTTTGTATCCAAGAAAGTCACATGTAAAAATCTCATTAATCACTACATCACTAATACTCAATTAGATGAACACCCACAAAGTGCACACAGCCATAAAATCAGTATCTACAACACAAAATAGAACATCCATGGCATTCTCAAAGCTTGGATGTGGCCCGAAATGCCTCTATTGCCTAGGGTGAAAAAAAGACATCCTGGTTTCTACCAGCAGACTTTGGCTTTGTTCCTTTCAGATTTGTGTAAAAGAATCCAGACAGAACAGATTCCTTTTACCGGATCCACTAATTTCCTTCAATCCACTGTCCTTGAGCTCTATCTTTGCCTTTCATCTCCTCCAGTTAATCTCTCACTCTTATAGAAAGAAAAAAAATAGATCTTCAAAAATTCTATATATGTTTTTCTCCTTTCTTTGCTACACAAGCATACACCTGGCACGCCCTTGCTTTTTAAAGAATTTTCTCACACTGTGACATTTACAGTCAGTATCTCCCAGACACAAGTACTTGTCTTAGCTCCGGCTGACCATTTGCTGAACACAGCTTCTTTCTCTGAGTTCCGAATCTTCTCTCATCCATTTGCAATTATGACATCTCCACAGTGTGTTCAAAATCATTCTCCCTGGCACAAGATTTATACCTATATTCCTCATTAAGCCCGCCCAGAAATATGGCAATATTTTAATAGCTGGTCGTATCCAACAGAGATTGGACTATCTTCTTTTTTATTTGCCAAAGTCTTTCAATCCAAATTCTTGAAGTACTTTTCTGCTCCATTCCTTTACCGCGTTTCTAGAATACTCTACCTCTTTACGCCCTCTTCAACTCAGTACAACGTGCTTTGGAAATCTTGTGTCTGCAATCGGTGGAGTGCTTTCCATTGATTCTTTCTCAAATTATATGTTAAAATGTTGTGGAAATCATCATTTTAAAATCATATTAGGGTTTCATTCTCTATTTCTTATTTAAATCTGTTTCTTTTTTTTATGTGGGTGGAGAATAGGGTCTTGCTCTATAGTTTAGGCTATTTCTGAATTCATTTGTATCCTAGACTGGCCTTGAATACTCTACTATCCTCCTCCCTGCCTTCATGGTGTTAGGGTTACAAATGTGTGCTACCATGTCCATATATATATATATATATATATATATATATATATATATATTAATATGATGCTGGAAAAATTCACCATAAGGTTTTCTGCATGCTAAGCTTGATGCTCTAACAACTAAAACACACCACCAGCCCCAAATATCTGTTCTTAACAATGACTGCCAACATTCTAATTTTATTGTTGAGGAAGAATCTTTGAAATATTCAGGACATAAAATATTTCTCTTGCTAATTTCAACTGACTCATTTCATAATGCCATTGGTTTATCATGATAAGAAAGTTTCTATTTCCTTAGACTACTAATGAAAAGTATCATGCCATCATATATGTATAAAGTCAGACAGAAAATTTAAATTTTTCCATTTGATTTTGTAATTGGAATGCCAAATAAAACAATTTGGCAAAATTTAAGAAGACAAGATTTAAAACTTAAAAAAAATAAAGTACCCCTTCTTTTATTTTTAATTTTTATCTTTTGAGACGAAATCTTGCTCTGTAGCTCAGGCTGGTCCTGAACTCACTATTTAGTTCAGTCGAGACTTAAATCAGTGCTCACGCTTCAGCCTTTAAGTCCTAGAATTGAAGGCACGCATACTGTCACACTCAAAGAATGTAGTTCTATGGAAAGGAAACCAGGGCCTGGTGCTTGCCAGGAAAGAGCTTTACCCATTACACTATACCCATAACCCCAAGATCATTTTTTCCCCTAACATGATAACTTGGACAGCCAGTTATGAAACAACTGAGAGTAAAATCAGATGTATCACTTAAGTGCTGACAGAAAGATAAGTAGGCTTCCATAAGCATTGAAATCATTAACATAAAAAAGGATTAAAATAACACACTCTTAGTCCTATGGTCAATCTTGAATTTGCTCAGTTCTCCATAAAGACAAAGTAACAGATTTAAGAACAGCATCAACCAGAGTAAATAACAATGTGGCAAGCAAAGCCATGTAACATATGTGTAATGTAATTGATAAAGAGATTGTGGTCAAATGAACAGAGTTGGGGTTAAGCAACCTACAGCCACAGAATGGGAGAAGCAGAAGAAGCCACCATACAGAGTGAAAGAAAGAAGGTGGAAAACAGCAGTGACAGAAATGACAGTAAAGTACAGTTCTGTATTTTTCTTTTAAAATATCTGTCTTTAGTGTCAATTTTTCATTCCTAACTCCTGTAAGGATACATGAGCAATAGTTCTGAATAGATTGCGAAAACAGATGACATAGAAAATATTTTCTCAGCACAACGCTGTCATTATGAAATGAATACAGGAAATAACTGGGAGTGTTTCATTCTCTCTCAAGAGCCTTTTATCCTTCTACAATCTATTTTCTAAAAGCTGTATATTTAGAACTTCAAGGGTGATGCAAATGCAGTTTGAAACTGCCTGTGAAAATTCAGGAAGAAACTGGTGGCTTTTTATTTGAAATCGGGATATACAAAAAAAAATGTAGCAAAGTAATTCTGAGAACCTATTTTATCTATTTCAGTAACTGGAAGATTGTCAAATGATAAGATAAAGGAACATATGTAATGTATTCACATGCACAAAAATTAACCAGGATAACAGAGAACATGTAAAGCTATAAATTGTATTGAAGTTTGCTAGCCAGTTTAGCACTCAGTTGGCTAGAGTCTTCACTTGGACCTCATTATTACCTTCCAGAATTGGCGCATAGGCAACAGCCATCTGAACCTCTATACTTTCAGAGTACTGTGGAAAAGAGAAAACCATCCTATTATTATTAAAAGAGTAAAAACTGAAAGAAGCTTTTATTTTTGAAAATCTAAAAAATTTAGGTGAAGATAAGAAATTGAGAAAACCACAAGTAGGGTATTTCTGACAAGCAAAATACAATAATCGAGATGGTTAATATGCAGAGGTTCACAGCATTTAATTATTTATATTCATTGGTCTTTTTAATTAGGATGCTAAAACAATCCAAAGGGAAAAGAACAGATAAACGTTTTCAAAAAAGAGTCTCAATAAAAGGTACCTATGTGTGAGTGATCTGGGGAGAAGCACCTTGAACGGATGTTTGGAAAGCCATGTTTATTCCTGTGATTTACAATGTGGGAAAAAAAAGATTCTTTCAGTGGGGACCCAAAATACAAATGGCTAAGGCTGTGTCCAAAACAAAAAAATGTATGTTCAGATGTCAGCCAAAGACCGAAAGTTTGGGATTAGATAGAAACTTGAATATTAGTTGACATTTGTAACAGTCCCTGCCTGGTTGCACCTTAAGATGCTGCTTGGCTCCTACTAGTGGTCAAAAAGATAGTGACATCAGGAGCAACTTGATTTTTAGCTACTAACTTACAGTAATTTTCAAAAAGAAACAGATAAAAGCTTATTTTCAAAAATGTAATAGTTTATTATATTCTGCATAATCTGAATTATCCTATATATTTACACAGAATTCTTGTAAGTCACTTTTGATTTTTTTCAACTTCTTTCCTTTGGACCACTCTGTAAAAGTAATTTCTTACACTTAATAAATGTAGCAATCAGAGAAAAAGTCCTGGTTTCTGGTGTAATGAAAATGTATAGTGTGTTAAACAACAACCAAAAAATGAGCATAAATTCACTGTATTGACTTTTCCAAATTTTACTCCAAATTCTCATAAGCCCATTTTAGTTTTTTTTTTCATTTCTTTATGTTAAAGTCTCCTATAAAAGCAAAATTTCTTATATCTATTACTTCTAGTATACTTATTATTTATTTCTCAATAAATACAGCAACAAGAGACAAATTTCTGATGAAAATCTATACTGAGTTCAATAAAATTCTGATTATAAATGTATGCAGCCGACGTTCACATGTAAGTGATAAGCACAACCTACAACTACTTGGAAATACAAGGGATTAGAAGCTGAACCAAAAATATCAAGTAAGAACAAACTTAGACCTTTCAGTATTTCTGGTTTCAACATTTACAATAGGATTAAAGGAATAAAGACAAAATACTTTGCATAGATATATAAAATATAATTTAGGGGCTGGAGGAATGGCTCAGTGGTTAAAGTGCTTGCCTAGCAAGCACTAAGTCAAGTGTCAAGTACCAGAGTTCGATTTTCCAGCGCCACATAAGCCAGGCGTGGTGGCGTACACCTGTAATCCCAGCACTGAGGGCTGAGGCAGGAGGACTGCTGTGAGTCCAAGGCCAGCCTGGGTTTCATAGTGAGTTTAGGACCAGCCTGGGCCCCAGTGCAAGACCTTGTCATATATATATATGCATATATATGTATGTATATATATATACATATGTACATATATAATACTCATATATAATAAATATATAAATTATATAGTATGACATTTTTGAATAATGATTTTTTGACAAGATCACTGACATTTCAATGGGAAAAGAATGGCTTAATCTAATAATGGTGTTAGCAAACTTTCACATCCACAAGCAAAAAATAAATATTTAAAAAGAAGAAGTGTAGCGACTTCACACAATACACACAGTGTTCAGAATACATGAGAGACTTAAATGGAAGTGCTAAAGATATAAACGCCCTGGGGGGGGGGGGCAACATAGGAGTGGAGTTTTTTTTGTTTTGTTTTTGTTTTTGCCTGCTAAGTTAATAAAGTACTCACACAGAGAGCACAAGTGAAAACATGTTTTTTAATGGTGAACTGAACTTCATGAAGACAACAATGAAAATAAATTTGGGCTTGAAAGTTTATTTTTAAGATAGTTTCAAGTAAAAGAAAAGCTCATAAAAAAGAGAAAAAACTTGAAAATTATCTGTTTGATAAGGAATTAATATCTATAATATATTAAGAACTATCACAGATCAATAAAAAATAAAGAACTCAATCTTTTTATCAGTATTATAATGAGTGTAGATGTTCAAGAAAGACAGTTCAAGATTCCAATTTGGAACCCAATGTCATTATACTTACCCACGATACCATGTGTACAGTAAGTGGTGATGGGTTCAAAACAGAGTAAAGGGCTCTTAATCCGAAAAAAAGTTAAGAAACAAGATATGGAGGGGTTTTGCCATTTGAATGGTCACAATGGAAGGTTATAGGTTAAGACAAACTTCAAATGTCATGACTTTTTTTTCTCATATGTGAAATATTAAATAAATAGTAAATAAATAGCAGATAATATGAGGGTGATTTTCAAAAGACAATAGAAAATATGAAATAGGAGCAATAGAATATTTTGCTACAGCTTATGAATAAACATAAGAACAATATACAGATTATTCGAGTTACTTTTCCAATTTGAGAATAGAGAGTAACCATTAAAAGTTCTTTTTATCAAAATTCCATATTTTCCATACAATGTTCAGAAAAGCTTCACAATTGCAAGAATTAAATAGATGATATATAAAGAGAACCTGATAAATGAATATTGGGAAGAAATATCTGAATTGATAGCTCAAATGTGAGGACCTGAAATAAGATAAATTCAATACACATATAAAGCAGGAATTATTATCTCATTTCTTTGATAGAAGAATCAATACAATTTAAGTTGGAAGAGTCAAGTGGGCAAACATTATTTAAAGGCTTGTGTCAGGTTTATATGTAACATTGACACATACCTCTAGTAGAAAAAGGAATCTGTGTGCAGGCGTGCATTTGGGAAGTCTACATGTTGGAAGCTCAGCAGGAATATGGAAAATGCATTTCCATGAATATCTCAGGATCTCTACCGTACTGATAAGAAGGCTTTTCCTTCCTGTTCTTCGGTATTCAGTCACACTCCTTCAAATGTGCGTGAAGGCGAACATCAGTGCGAGAATACACAAATAAAGAACACCATTTCTCTTTTACTTTGCGACTTCCTAATGAAACACGAAGTGATTTAGGAATTGCTACTTAATAAACACAATACAACTGCAACAGAACTCTCTTTTTTGTAGCAAGGAAGTTGCTATTGGAAAACAAATAAGGTACTTGTCCATGTTGCATTAAATAATAACTAAGGCCTTGGGAGTAAAGTTCTGCTCCTGATAGCACATGTCTTTCCACTTTGTATGGGAATTGATTCAGCTTTCAAAAGTAGCTGATGCCTTAGAAATGGTTTAGTTCATGTAAAAATCAAGACCTGAACGTATTTCCACACTTTTGACCTTCTATTCAAAGCCAATTTCTTGATGTTCTTGTTGGTATTCTTTAGAGATCAGACATATCTCAGAAAACCTGTACCTTTTCTTGGTGAAATTGTACAGATTTAAAAAGAATTTTTATAGGTTGAAGACCAGACTAAGTTACATAGTGAGTTTGGGACCAGCCTGGATTACTTAAAGAAACCAAACATCAAAGAAGCAAACTATTTCATTTAGTTGTCATCTTTTTAAAATATATCTAGATTTCCTATATGTAGAAGCTCAAATTGAAAATTTTTGCCTAAGATATAATATGTTCTGAGAATTATTTAGCATAAGAAAATTTATCAGCTTAATTGACAATGTCTCTGGTGAGTTAGACTCAGTGAAAAGCTTCCAAAAAATAGGGGATATATTTTAAAAGCAAGTGATTCTTTCAGAGAAGCAGACATAAAATATGTATATGTATAGTTATGCAAGGGTATGTATTGGGTAAAATTACAAGATCAGAGTTGTGGCTGTCAGTGATATCAAAGACAGGAGAGCCCAAGCTGGCCAAAGGGCCAAAGAGAAAAATACTTGCCCAGAAGTGCCACCTGGGATTCATCTATCTACAGCACTTTACCAAGGGGATGAGGCCACTGCTCAAGCCTGTGGCAGGAATTGGAGACACCCGTGCACTTCTAGCTCTGCAGGGTTGCAGAATACAAGAGCCATGGGTTCATGGAGGCTTTCACCCAGATTACAATTGAAGGCCTTGGAGGCCAGGCAGCGTGCCCCTGAAAGGACAGTGTATGAAGCTGTAAAGGAGAAGACTAAAGTGAAATGGCTTCCTTGAAAATTTGGAAAAGCCAAGAGCATGGATTTTCCCATGTGGAAAGCTACAGGCTGTGGGAGGAGGAAGGAGGATGAAGGTTGGCAGGACCACTCAAACCATCAGAGTCCATACCTTGGTCCAAGTTTACCCTGGATGCTGGATGTGGATCTACAGAATTTAATTCTTGCTCTGCCAGGTTTAGAACTTATTTTGGTCCAACTGCCTTTTATCCATCTATTCTTCCCTTTTAGAATGAGAATGTTTACCCTGCACCACAGTATGTTGGAAGTATTTAACTATTTGATTTTCACAGGATCTCACAGTTGAGGAGTTTGCCTTGCATCTCAGAGGAAGCTTTGAATTTGCACCTTTTTGGCAGTGCTAAGACTGTTAAGAATTTGGTAACTCTTAGAGAAAGAGTAAATGCGTATTGCATGAGGAAGTGGATGTGAATCTTTTTGGGTCCAGGGGTGGAATGTTGTGGTTTGGAGCTGGAGTATCCTCCTCAAAAGCCTCATATACCTATGGATACTGTGTAACATTAGAAGGTAGGGCCTTGGAAAGAAAGGGAAGGTACCCGGAGCTTGAATTGGAGAAGCATGTACTATTCCTGCCCTTTCTCCTGCACTTGGTTCTGGTCTGCCACACCATGAGGAGTTCTGTCTCAGGCCCCAGGTTAGGCCCTGCACTGTGACTCCATGTCCTGTCTCCCACCTGCTGAAACTGCGGGTTAAAATAAGTCTTTCTTCCATAAAGTTGCAGATGTTATGTATTTGTCCTAATAGCAAAAACGTTAACTAAGACATGATTTTGTTCATTTATGAAAATTCTTTTCATTTATTATTTTCATTTGCAATGTTTGACAAAATTAAGCATTCCTTCAAAATCAGTATAATTATCCATATCTATCTGTTCTTTGCATACATGTTTCTGAGTAGAAGTTTTGATTTTTAAAATATATGTCTAATAGATTGCTGACAGGAAACAGAAAAGTAATAAAATAGTTAAACTATTGTGTATCTAAATCTTATATGAAGTGTGTTATTTTTAGCAACACAAGAGACTCAGAAATATACATAACTTTCTCTTAAATACACTCATTATTTGCTTAATGATATGAAAACAACTTTTGCATTTTTCCACTTAACAGGTTAACACAATGTATTGATTGACGATATATCCTACTAGAATATTTAATTTTAATACTCATTTTTCTTATAATCCCATGTTTTGTTATTGAATATATATAGACAAAAAGCTTACATACAAATTGAAATACACTCAATAAGTCTCTACATTTTTTAAAAAGATTTCTTAAGTTTGAATTCTAAATAGAATGTGAATGTTCTTGTAAGTTATGATTAACTTCTGTCCATCTTTAGATGATCATTTTATATAGAAATTACAGGAAGGTCAGATAGTGTAAAAATATTCCTCATTTGTAAGTATACTTATTACTAAATATAGACTTTTTCATTCTTCTCAGAAAATATTAGTGTGTTGATAATTTCTCAATTCTAAATTATTTTTCTATAAGCAGAGAAATTTATATTCATGATGTTAGGCAGCAGTTGCCTTTTAAAAACGTTTTCATGTTGTATTGAGTTAATTAATAAACAACGGCATTGAAAAATAAGACTTTTGAGCTCTTTGAATACAGGGTTAGAAAACTCTGAGACTATTTTAGTTTCTCTATTGTCAAAACTTCAAATATCTCTAATTACATGTATTTATATTACCTTCATGAAATTCAGAGTAGTTTGATAAATTTATAATTACTGAATTTATTCAATTAAAAAACAACATTATATTCTGATTATGAAATAAGTTATAACAGACAAAAGTTACCAAGTGTGTCTTTCTTTTAAGTATAGAAAAAAAAAATTGCAAAACGGTAACAGCAAAAACAGAGGACTTCCAGTTAACAAAATTAAAAAGTCTAATTCAATAGTCTCTTTTATTTTGCAAATGTTTTGTAAATTTGTTTTCTGTGAAAGATATATGACTATGAATAATAAAAGCATGTCAAAATAGAGTCATTTTAAAAAGTTGATTTTAGATTCCAGTTTAGCAATAGTGATTTACAATGCAAAGCAGTTGGTTAATATACATAATAAAGACCATTTGTTATAGAAACAAACAAGATTGCAATAAATTGATTTTTCAAAAGATTTTTAAGCATTCCTCTTCAATCATAGAAATTGTAAAATAAATTTACCTTCTTTACATAAATATAATAATATCAAAATGTATTCTTTAAAAAATAAATTACAAATAAAGCCACATTTCGTGATTTTGTATATGAGTATAATTATAAATGTAACTTGGTTGTATATTTTATTAATTATAGGAAATATTAATATCTAAGAAATAATCAGACAACAGTGTTGGATTTTCAGAATAAAATGAGTAAATAAGTTCTTATACGTACAGATTTTTCTTTCTAATAATCCCACTAAAACTGAAATCATGAAAGGAAAATAAGAAAAACTTTGAATGCTTTGAAAAAAACCTCCATGCTAAAAAATTATTTTTAGGTGAAATCAATAGGAAGTTTTAGGAAATAAAAAGCTGAAATCACATGGAAGGTGGAATGAACTGAACTAAAATGAGAATTAGAAACCTCATTTAACAAGGAAGAGAAACCTCAGAATGGATATTTCTGAAAATTTGTAAACACTGGAAGCAGAAAGTCTGAAGTAGGTATGTGGCCGGGGAACAATAATAGTATTTAACAGCTACAAAATAGGGTTATGTATCTGGAATTGCACCCAGCAAGGTTTAAGGCATAGATGCATGAGCTTTATAGCACATGGACCTAAGGCACCTAGGTATTTACAAGCTTGTCTCTCCTTTCTCTTTCCATCACTCTACTGTACTTACTGCAGGATACCAGAAGTTAGAAGGATCACCATCAATGGGCAAAGAAACAATGGCCGCAGGAAGGTGATATTCACAGTCAAAAGCCAAAAAAAGTTAAGAACAGTCAACATACAGATTATAAAAAAAACTCTAAAATAATTAGCTTTAAATTCAGAGAAAATTAATTACTTCTGGGATTTAAAAATAAACCTCTGTCATCCCTAACAACAGTAATGACTACATGGAACCAGGTAGACAGATTTACCTTTGACCCTATCTCCTACTAGAAGAAAATTCTGGAGATATTCTACAGGGAGATACCATCTGCTGCTAAAAGTAAGGCATTGTTTTTGCACATTCATAGTCAGCATTGCTAGTGCCTTTCCCAGAGCCTCTATGCAGCTGTTACACATCTTCCAGGTACACTGAGGTTGACTGTAAATATTGTACATGGCTTTTTCCAGGCCCTGTCTTGCTTTCACTGTACCTGTTCCTCTGAAAGAATTCTGAAGTAAACCCTTCGGTCATAATAAACCCTATGGACATATACCCTCAACTTGGATTCTGGGTTCAGGGAGTCCTCCCCATGTTTGATAAATGTTTAAGAAAACAGACACAAAGCAACCAAGTTGAATGTGATACATATAGTTGTACTTTTGAATGCAATAAGTTGTAACTGATAATTTTGTAACCAATAATTCCAGCATGCAATTACAGAGCAAAAACAGCCTACATGCAACGGAAATTCCTATGAAGATTTGCATAAAGAAATAAGTTATTTTCCTAATTCTATGTTGATGCCTACTTATCTCTTCTTAGGGTCTAATTTCAAAGATTAACATTGCCTCATATAATGAGAAGTGATATTTTAAATGAATAAAATTATATAAATATCTGTACACTACGACCCTGCATACAGTCAAATAGATAATTCAGAGTTTGACATCCAAACCATTTATTTTGTTTTCTTTTGTCCTAACTCAAATAATATGCATCCTAGGAAACCATGATTTATCTTAAAATTTAAGAATTTTTATCAATTGAGATAGGAATAGAATCATTCTTATCAACATTTAGAGAGATGATATTTCTCATCTGCATTAACAAAAATAAATAAATTTTCCCGCATGATAACCTATGAGAGGATATTTAAAGATACCCCAAGTAAACTAGACCTAGATTTTCAAGTGAACTTAACTTTACATGTACCCTACAGATGTAATTCCATGTCACAAATCTTCAAACTAAACACTAAAAGTCTTTCCAAGTGAATTTATGAATGAAAAAGTGCTCAGGATATTCAAATATAAAATAAAGCAGCTAAAAGAAAGATAAGCCACAAATGTGAAAGATTTTCAGTATTTTGGAAAGTAGATCTTACAGTGTTATTATGTTCACAGTTTTAAATATAGAAATCTATTAGTAAAATAAATTATATATATATATATGCATTAAGCAAAGGAACCTGTCTAGAATAGTATAGGAGACAAATGAGAAACCTACAGGACACCAAAGCAATAACAAGAGGAAAATAACCAGGTTAGGAAAATTATAAAGTGCCAAAAGAGAGAAGAAAATGTCTTTGTAATATTGATATAATACTATTTTAAGTAATAGTGTTAATAGTATTAGACTAGGAATTGAACAAATTTTCTATTTTTATTTACAATATGACTTTCTTGACATTTTCTACTTCTGAGAACAATTTGTAATATTGCAGTGCACTTATTTTCTATAATAAGTATCTATGGTGCCTTATGAAACACTGATTTCGAGATTTACCATTTATCAATGATTTTTAAGCAGATGAAACAGAAAAGAATAGTAAATTAGAATCCTGATATTCCAATTCAGTATAAACTCACCATTACATATACATGCAGAGATGCATTGATAGCATATTAACCTCTGTTGATGGTACTTATAATTTATGTGTGTTTTTTCTCTTTTTAATTTTGTAAAAGGACTGTAGTTGCTATGTTTGCAGTCTTAATAACATTAAAGGACAAATTATCAAGGATATGATTAGTTATATTGATTTTGAAATCAATGACCATATTTGTGAGAAATAGCATTTTATTAGAGAAATTGCTGTAGAATTTAAAAATTCAAGAAATGAACAGTGGTAAGAAAGACAGAATGCAAACTTACATAGTGCATTTAAAATAAGAACTTCAATAAGTCATATTAGACACAGAATTTTCTTGTTATTAACCTTAGGAAATAGAAACGCTGAATTGAAAAGACAAAGTAGTCATGAACTGTGGAACAAAATACTAAGTTCTGTCTGCTGAAGAAAAACCTGAAATCAATTGAGTTGCAATGTCTAATTCCAGCAAGGATAGAGAAAGTGCCAGTCTCAGTGTCATTGTAGTAGAGCCCGTCACTGATTGAGTGACTCTATCAGGTGACACATAGAAATGAAGTAAAATGCCACTGTGCCAGTATAGCTTAAAAATAAAGAGAATTTTAAGATCATAATTTTGGGAGAGAATAAATGAATTAAATTATGGTGGTCAAGCAGAGTAAATAGAATTTCAATCTGATATAAATAAATTCATAAGACTAGAGAGTTCTTCAACATTCATGTTAAGAACAAAAAGGATCGAAAATATCTATGTTACAATTAGTTTCTGTACAGTGTCTCTGACAATATTCCCCTCTGTTTCAAACATTGGATTAAAAAAAAATTCTGGTTGAGATTTTTATCAGGAACCACTATGGTTTCATATCCACACTGCAATTTTTATATGTATATCATGAAATTAATATTATTTGCTATGGCTTTTTCAAAAGCTGCTTATTTATCTTATAATAAAATTACTGGATTGATTTGATAATTATATGTTGTTTTTCTTCAAGGATTTTTTATTTAATGTGTTGAATAAAAGTTCCCTAACAATACCAATGCATAACGAAAATAAATTACATAAGTGTACAAATATTGCTCTTCAAATTTTTATAAAGCATATTCCCTTTCAATAAAACAAATATTTCATGTAATTGTATATTTCTATCTCATGTAATTAGGTGCTAGGTCTCACCATTGCAAAGCACATGTGCATAAATGAGAGAATATATGGATTATATTATATCAAGATATTCATGGATCACCTCAAAATAGACTTCTCTTAGCATTAGAAAAAATCAGGATTTACTGTGGACTTGAGGACTTACAGTGAGTCTATGAATTTTGTGCTATAGATCTGAATGTGCAAGACATTTTAAAATAGTTTGAAATAGGGACCACAGGGGAACTGCATTAAGAATTAAAAAGTCACTATGCTGTGAAGAAGTTTATGTTCTTGTGAACAATGCTGTGGTCCTCATACCCATGAGAACATTCCTGAGTACTAGTGCAATAGACTTAGTCCTCTAATTTGAGGGTTCCAAAAAATGATAAAGGTAGGCAGTCAGTGCACACATCCTGCCTCTTGAGCTGTAGCCATGGCAATCATGCATGACTTATAAATAACTGATCATTAAAGGTTGGGTAACACCATCCATCTTGAGAGACAAGCTGAGACAATAATGTGACAGATAATTTTGTACTTTTCCTCCCACCCCAACAGGCTCTTCCAGCTCCTCTTTCCTTTTAAGTTCCGAAGACAGAAAAGCCATAACTCGAGAGACACAGATTTTCCACTGGCTTTAGAAATTAAATTTAATTCTGGCAGTCTGATAGCTCCAATACAGTTGGGTTGTTCATTAAAGACCTGAAATAGTTCACTGATTTTGCACAGCTTTCATTAATTAATTCTTGTAGCAAAATATCAATGACTCAGCTTATCCATGATTCAGTATAAAGATTGGGGATACCATGGAAACTAAACCCAGGTATCTACTGTTACAAAACTTAATAGTGCAGCAGGAAGAAGCACATCTTAACAATTCACCAGATAAATTCGGAGAGTGATAAGTAATTGCAAGAAAAGGCTGGACATGATCATTCAGTGAGAAGGCCAGATTTCTTAAGCAGCTATAACAGAAATAAACTGAGTAGTTCAAACTATAATCATTTATTTGTCACACATCAAGCACAGAGTGTGTGCACTGTCGAATTTCTTTCTGATTTACAGGTGGCAGAAGTTTCTGCATTCTGTTTGGAACAAATCCTCCAAACAGTGTGCTGTTGGACTTAGAGGCACTAATTCCACTCCTGAAGGCTCCTCCACCCTCGTGACCTACTAATTTATCAAAAATTGCACCTTCAAATATCAACTATTGAAGGGTCAAGATTCAACATAGGAATTTACAAACATTCAGCACTTAGCAGAAGATAAAGAAGAAACTCAGTGCTCAAAGTATACAACATGTAGATATTGAAATTATCAAGGTAAACAAAATGTTCATGATCTTTATCATTTTTTTTTTTGAGACAGGGTCTCGCTCTGTGGTCCAGGCTGGTCCTGAATTCACTTCAGAGCCCAGGCTGGCCTTGGACTCACAGCAATTCTCCTGTCTCAGCCTGCCGAGTGCTGGGATTACAGGCGTGCACCACCACGCCCAGTTTATGTGGTGGTGGGGAATCAAACCCGGGTACTTAGCGCTTGGCTTAGCGCTTGCTCAAGCGCTTTCATTGCTGAGCCATTCCTCCAGCCCTTATCTTTATCATTTTTGAAAAAAAATTTTCAAGACTTTGAGTCTGTTTCAATTATAAGAAAAAGAATTAGTTTGCTTCCAAGCATACAGTTTATATAGACTCAATAGATTAAAAAGACCACATAAAACTAGAAAGTGGATATACATATTTAGTCCAACTAGAACATATATTTGTATCAGCCTGTAAATTACAGAACTTAATATGGGCCTTTAACATTTCCAAATATTTTAAAGTAGCATAATTCATATTACATGTTATATTTAATGCATAATTATATTTATTAATAATGTTTTATTTTGTTTTAATAGATTTATATTAAGATATATGTTTAATGTTTAATAAAATTTTCATGTTTAATATTTCTTTTATGTTTGTTATTTTTATGTTTAATAAAAACATCACTTTATTTTTAATAAAATACATCTACAAATATTACAATGAAATTCTTTCTGCAAACTAAGCTCTCCATTTTAAAATGTATGAACTTATCCAGCTATTGAGAAATTTCCAACAGATTCTTACCAAACTTTTCAGCTGGGGAAAAACCAAGGGGGAAAAAAAATGAAATGAAAGTAGAAGGTTCAGATGATCCTGAGATAAATCCTTAGGGGTTTATAAGAGGATGCTGAATAATTTACATTTTTCTGGGAGAAAAGAACAAGAAGTAGTTTTCAATCCTTGAAAATTTTGTTTAGTATCTTAGCATCCCAGGGATTCATGGGAATTACATTGTGGAGCTACAGAAACTCGATAGAGGAATGGAATCTGACACGGGCCACCAGTCACCTCACAGCAACTAAGCGCGCACTGATAAAGCTCACAACCAGGAGAACGGTGTAAGCCCAAGTGGCCTACCCTGCCATAAAAGCATCTGTAGTTATGTGAGCCACAACGTTTGCTATTATTTTTCACTCTTATTATTTACTTTTTAATGTGGATAACTGATGACATTTTTAAAATTCATTTGATTTGAATAGATATATTTATCAAGATTAGAAATATTCATGAGGAAATAACATTGTCCAAATAGATTCAATTAAACGTTATTCTTGAGAAAATTTGCACTGTCTTATGCACCTATTTCTTCATTCTAATTCTGAGGAACGATTAAAAATACCAATTTGAAAGACTTAATATAAGGAATAAAACTGTTTTTAGAACATAAACTGAAAAACATATCTGTAAATATTTTAATGTTGCATATAACATATGTTAGAACAAAACTATAAGGAATATGATGCACACAGAAAAATCAGCAATTATTTTGCAGAAACAGACTGGAGTAAAGGTTATGCTCTTGGTACAGGTGAATATTATTGTAGCAAGTGACGTACCTTAGAAAGATATATAATTTAGTTCTCCCTTAATTTTTGCAACAAGCCACTTATAACTATATATATATATATTTTTTTTTTTCAAATGAACAGGAAAGCAAATATGTTGTAAGTAGTTTTGGGTTTTGAATTTGACCTCTCTTTAGAAGAGTTTTCTAGTATTCCATACCTCTAGTTATATAATCACACAGAGCAATTCTCCTTCTGAGAGTAATGTATAATCTGATTTAAAAGGCATATCACAATTCCAGGGATATTTTCATCACAGTATCATTAAACTATGGAAATTAGGTGTGAGACTAAAAGCAGCAATCTAATTTTATTATAGTTCCGGTAGTGTAATTCTTTTATGCTAAGATACAACTGTTCTAGATCTTAGTCTTCAATGCTTCAAGGTCTAAAGATAAGGCATGTGATAAAGCACAATTGTTTGAGAAACATTTTTGTTATGAAGTTCTAGTTCCAAGTGTTAAGGCTAGAGTTATTTTAAGTTTGCTGTAATAAAAATCCACCAAATAGGTAGCATTCTCACATACATTTATAAGAATTAAGGAAACAAGGTGCTTTAACAATACTTTGTGTGAAATGCCTGTACATACCATTATGTTCCAATGTGTATGTGTGTGTGCATATGCGTGTGTGTGCGCATGCCTCTGTGTGTGTGTGTGTGTGTGTGTGTGTGTGAAGGTAACTAGTATGAGAAAGAAGGTATTTATAGCATTACAAAAAAGGCCAGAGAATATCAGAATATGACTTAAAAGGTGACTTTTTTCTATTTCTAGATACCCTAGTGGAATATTTTCTCCTTCACATATATTACTATAATTAATAATATTTGAAGCTTTTATACAGTATTTCTTCAGGGGAATTTGAAACGTGTTAGTATTTTTCATGTCTACTTCAAAAAGCAGAAAAATTTTCCAACATATCTTAAAAAATTATTCTATCCAACTTTACCCTTTATTCAAGGACACCAGAGTGAGTCAGCGCTAAAAATTAAGAGTAAAGCCACCATTTACCATCAAATGTCTGTTAATAAAGCACAAAGGTATACCATGTTCCCCTATGACCACTAAATACTCAAAAGGGAATGGAGAGAATTTCTTAGGCAAAAACAAACAAAAATCTGACAGTATATAATTGGTGATACTTAGTCATTTTTTCCTCTTGAGGTGTTGTATCTAACTCTGTCCCACATGATAAGATTATTTTGAAAGGAAGAAGGAAAAGAACAAAAGAGTTTAGATGTATTTATGATAACATTTTACCTGTGTTCATTTATACCTTTTGCCAAATTTGCCTTTCTTCAAATTGGAAAAGGAAGCAAACACAGATTACGATGTGATATGTACACTCACCAATTGTCAAGTTGAAGGTAATTATTATGTATTGCAAATACACTCATAAAAATAAAAAATTGGATGGGCGAGGGGAGGAACCTGGCATAAAACCTTGAGGCAGATGTTAAGAACCACTCTGTCTTCCTATGTTCCATTTCTCAACAAATAAGGAAATCCTGGAAATGCTAAAGGACGAAAGACAATGAACACTCCTGTTATAGTTATAGAATATAAAATAGTTATAAAATAATTATAGTTATATATAGTTATAGTTATAAAATAATTTCCTGATGTATTTTTGCTAAAGTTTGCAATAGAGTGCATCTGTAATGATATGTCACTGAAGTTTACATTTTCTTGATGACTGATGGTGTTCAGTATCTTTTCACACACTGAAGGTTATTGGCATACGGTCTCTTCTGACGTGTCTATTTAATGATTTTGCCCATTATTTATATGTTAGTTACATAAATACTTTGAATATGAGCTCCTTATCAGATACATATATTAGGAATATGTCTATTGTCATAATTTTAAATATCTTTTAAATTTTTAAAAAATGTTTAACATGAATATATGTTGTAATTACATCATTTTGTTCTTTAGTTTATTTAGTTTATCATCAAAGTGCCAATCCGTTTGTCCTGTATCTGTCTTATTTTGCTTCTTCTTTCTTGATTGAACCTTGACTGATTGAAGCATATAAATACATATTTAGTTTTTTTCTTTCTTTTTTAGATTAATATCTGTTGTTCTGATTATGTTGTTACACACGATGCTACAGGAAAATCAGTCTTATCACACTAGCAAGACTGTTGACTCCTCTGTTACAATCTAAGGTTAATTTAGAAAAATATCTATTGCAAATCCCTAGAAAATATTCACTTAGTTATATCTTCTACCTTTTATTTCTCTGTTGGCATTTGGTACTTGATAATTACTGATGACTCATCTTTGATAAATATAGCTGTTTTTATAATCTTTAAGTAAGTCCATTATAATTATCTGTTCATTTCAACATTTATTTTATTCCATGTTTTAACTGTTATTTTTTTCCCTTGTCAATATATTCTGTTATTCTTCTGTTCTATATGTCAAACATTTTAAATGGATATTAGTGTGAGAAATAACGTGTTTCTCCTTAAATGCTATAAATGAGGGTTAAGGTCTGGGAAACTGGAGAGAAGTATGGAATACCAGCTACTATCTCTGTTTCTTCTTCCAAGGAGAAAGTTCTTAATTTTTTTCATTATCGGTCTATGTATGATAATAGCTCTCAATGCTGCATGCATATAACAATACTGTGGGCAATTTTGCAAGAAAATGTTTTATAGCAAACACCAGACTATTGAAAGTGTTAACTTAGTGTAGAAGGCCTGAGTCTTGTTTTTCTTTTAAATGTTACTCTGTTGCTTATATGGTTGAATGAAAACTGAAAATCACTATTGAAAAATGTAAAAACTGAACTAGAACCTACTAAAGATCAGACTCTCACCTGCAGCCAGAAGGCCAAAAATGTCAACATAAAAGTCAAAATCTGCTTATTAAAGAGTGAAATAATTGGTGAAATCTTTTGAAAAGTATTTCTTAATGTTCTGATATTTTCATCCATTGTCACTAAAAAAGATGAAAATGTCACCTCGTCCAAGCAAGGGGATCTTCCTCTAATTACTTTTAACAAATCTCCTACTGAAGCAATTTGGAACAAAACATGCTTGTAATAACAGTCCCACAGAAAATTTTTCAGAAGTGGATATTCTTTTCTACTATTAAACAGTGATTTTTGTTTTGAATTTTTAACAGCAATAAGTTTCAAGGTCTTATTTGCCAACTACTTTAGAGAAAATTTTGAGAAAACTAGGTTCACTTATAATCTTTGTTTATTTTTAAATTTTCTGATTTTTTACATATATCTTTGTTTGCTTCAATCATGGTTGATTTGTAAGTCAGACTATGTAACATGAACAATGGATACATACTACCTTGTTAAGCCATTCTATCCATACTAAATGTAAAATCATGTAGGGGTGATAATTACTTCAGGAATAAATATGTAAAATGATCTATATGTATATGTATTTCTAGAGGTGATTTAATTGCTACCAGAATAATTTTGCTGTTTTTACTAGTTTTAAAGAAAAATTATAAATAAAGGATATACATCCTCAGTCTTCACAATAACCAAGATCACAATTATATCATAGAAATAATTAAAGGAAATAATGAGAGTAAGAGTAAGAGGGTCACAAAGGGAAAGGCAAAGGACTTGTAATTTTGCCATGATGAGTACACGCACAAAATACGCAAGATCAATGTAAGCATTATGTACTCCATCTACACATATCAATAAAATGGGGAAAATAAAAAAGAATCATATTTGACAGTGTGGAAAATAACATTAATAATAGGTCACTGTGGCAAAAGCAAAAAATATCACCCTTGACTTTATCTTTCAGAATATGTTCTAATATTTAAAAAGACAAATTTTATGAATCTTGTTTTTATCACAATCTCTTCAAAATGAAAACAATTTAACAGGTTAGATAATTCTAATAAATATTAGAATAGCAATTACTATAAAGCTGCATACTAAGATTAGAAAATGGTAAGCACTGTAGCAATATATATGTACAGTAGAGTCTCACTAAAAGGAACAGGCTCAAGCAATCGTGGGCTTGTGGATACCGACACATCCCAAGGTCTGCAGGATGAGTCAGAGAGCTGGAGAATCAGGAGAGCAGATGCACCAGTTCCAGGCCTGAGAATCCGAAGAGTCAGGACCATAGTAACACAGCTAAGGGTCTAAGTTTAAAACCTAAGAAAAGCCAAAGTGACAGG
Source organism: Ctenodactylus gundi (assembly GCA_004027205.1). NCBI lineage: Eukaryota > Metazoa > Chordata > Mammalia > Rodentia > Ctenodactylidae > Ctenodactylus > Ctenodactylus gundi. Next base: position 43,129 of record PVKB01004123.1, on the reverse strand, counting down.
TTGAGGAAGAGACAGGTAAAGGGACTATTGTTTTATTCAAAGACTGTCAGGTGGAAAGAAGCCTCTTTTACCACGGGGATTTTCTTTGTGCCATTCAGGTTTTCAGTAAATTAGATGAGGACCAACCATATAGGGAGGGCAATTGGCTGCACACAACATACCAATTTAAGTGCTAATTTTATCTAACACCCTTGCAGAAAGTTTCAGAATAATATTTGAATGTGTGGCATAGTCAAGCTGACACATAAAATTAACCATCACAACATGTCTATATAATGCTCGAAGAAATACTGATATTCTAAGACTGTGGCTTGCAGTTGCAGAAAAGAGAGTGATGGCAGATTGTGTAAACTCAGAAGAATTCCCTCCTCCTCTCTTCTCCTTCCCCTGTCAGTGGCTCCTCGTACCCACCAATGGTCGCTTTCCAGCTCTAGAGCTTCTAGTTACCCGGCATCTATGGGAAGCACTACTGCTTCATTGTGGAATAAAGTAACTTGGTAATAGGGAAACTATTCAACAGTAAATTTTATTATTCCTGATGTTATTTAAGACAGCAAAATAAATAAATTATTTTATTAGTTTTTATTTTTCCCATTTTATTGATATGTATAAGTGTAAAATTTAAAGTTTACATTGATCTTCAGCATTTTGTGCATGCACGCATGCACACACACAGACACACAGACACACAGACACACAGACACACAGACACACACACACACACACACACACACACACACACACACTTCGGCAAGGTTACAAGACCTTCTCGTCTCTCCTTTTGGCCCTCATCCTACCCACCCCACCCCAGTTCCCATTATCTTCCACGTCAAGTTCTATGAGGTAATTGTGATCTGGATTTTTTATAATCAGACAAACCATTCAATATTTCACTTTCTGCTTCTCACTCACTTCACTAATGACACCTACTCTTGGACCTTAGGGGACTGGTTAGAAATGGTATCTAATCCTTTCTGCTGATGGAATAATGGAATGAAATAAACTATTAACTTACAGCTTTTCTTTTCCTAATATTTCTATAAAATGAATATACAAAATGATCTAAAATTAGGAAATTGAACTTCTATGTAAATTTTCCCAACTTTTATCAAGTGTCTGTATGTCTACTAACCTGCTGTTCTAATTTTCAGATTGTAATACTTTTTGTTTGTGGTGAAATGACAATGGCATTTCTTGCTCTCGTAAATCTTTATGCTCCTTATAATGTCTAAAGGTAGGGATGGAGGCAGAGCTCAGGGATTAGACAGGAGGCACCAGGTTTGATCACTCTTCACCATGTAAGAACTGACCTGAGGGCACATACCTGTAATCCCAGCACTCGAAGAGCAGAGGCAGTGGGATAGGTGTAAATTGTAGACTTTTAGACCAGACTGAGCAATACAGTGATAGTTTGAACTGCAGAGTGAGACTCTATCTCAAAAAAAAAAAAAAACTAAAGTGAACTATTATCTCATTATTGTTATTAAGAAATGTCTTATAGTACATAAAATCCATATTAAAAGAAAATTCACTCTCCCATTATGTTTTAAGAGAATGCTAACTTTGTATAAAGACTAAAATAATGAATATAAGTGGAATAATCTTCAGCATACTGTAAGAGCACTGTATTGTGTTTCCATATTTGAATAGGAGACTCTAGCATAGAATTGTCTTTTCAGATTTCTATTTATTCAAAATTATTCCATTTAAAAACATGAATATAACATAAGACACCACTAACTTAAAATGTCAGCTACTCAATCTCCTTAGTGCAACAAATTTAAGAACAAATTGTTTACTTTCATCTTTCCTTTCTCTTAGGTGCAGTTGAATTCTCAAGGGATATTCTTATTTAGTACTGACATGATTTTTTCAGAAAAAAAATCATGAGTTTAGGTTACAATGATATCTCAGATCTAGAGTATAGGGTAGACTTTGAAAATGTTTCACATATCTTGGCTTCTAGAGAAAACAAATACTAAATCTGTCACTATACTCAACTAAAGTAGTCAGCCCTTGGTCCCATGCCAGAATGCCAGTGAACAAATGCCAGATCTCTTTTGAGTAGTTCTTACTTGCAGTCAAGAGACATCAGGCCACTATAATTAGATGTCCATAAAAGATTTGAGTTCAGTAAAGGAACATACTACAGAAAGAAATCTTTGTATGACAGTCAAATGGGCCTGCTATCAGTTCTCTGACAGAAGAAATAACAATATATATATATATATATATATATATATACATACATACATACATACATACATACATACATACATACATACCATGGTTATGCCGGCAGTTAAAGTAAATATTGGCACAATTTTAGAGAGGTTACAATAATCATGGAGTTCCGTACAGCTGTAGAGATAAAGTATAAATCATGTAAGCATGAAAATAAAAAAAATGAAATTCAAAAATGTAGTGAAAACTTGGTTATCCCAATTTAATTAGTCCAAAATGTTTCTTCTGTAATAAAATTATAACTTCCATCATTTACTATTTCCATTAAAAGAAGATTCTAGTCAGGTTAGCTCAACATCTAATTTTTAAATTGGGCCTCCAAATTGAATCCACACACTGCATGGTCACTCAAGCCAGGTGTACACTCGTGTATGCAACAGTGCGCAGGGGTGATCAGCATCATTGCTTGAAGTGATTTTCTTGTTGACCACATGTTGAGGTAATGCTTATGGTTGATTCAGGTCAATTAAATTAACTAAATCCAATTCATTTCTACTTGGAAATATTCACTCAGAAATAAAGTTAAAATGCTCTTTTCAATTCCAGTCTATCAGGAAAAAATAGATAAAATTTTTAACTTTTATCATGTAAAAAAGAATTCTTAAGCACAAAGGAATGAATTCATGTATACTATCTAAGGGAATACTGATTTATCTTGTATTCATAATCGCTTAAATAAAAATATAATCCAAGGGGCTGGACGCATAGCTCAATGATTAGGGTGCTTGCCTAAGGAATGTGAGGCCACACAATCACCCAGCACCACACAGTGGTGGAGTATGGTTGCACACATTTCTAGTCCCAGCACTTGGGAATGCTGAGGCAGAAGGATTGCTGTGAGTTCAAGATCAGCCTAAGACACATAATGAATTAAGGAAAAGTATAGACAATGTCTAAAACAATAAGAAATATTATTTAAATTTTTCATAAACTGTAAATTTTCCCAGAGAATTTTCTTAGAGCAAACTTGATTGACACAAGATTGCATCAATGGTATGCTTCAGAGTTCCTGACTATTTTCAGATGACAAAAGCCAACAATTAAACATTTCCAACACTGTAGAACATTGATTGTAGAATTGAATAGACCAATGGTTCTACTCTACTTACATTAAACTTAAGTACAAATAAAAAAATAAATAAAACAAGCACTCTATTAAAGGAGGACTGGGGGACTGTGAAGGAATTTGTTGTCAAAAAAAAAAAAAAAGGCAATGGGGACTGGAGGAATGGCTCAGCGGTTAAAGCGCTTGCTTAGCAAGCACTACTAAGTCAAGTGCTAACTAAGTACCTGAGTTCGTTTCCCCAGCACCACATAAGCTGGGCATGGTGGCACACGCCTGTAATCCCAGCACTCGGGAGGTTGAGGCAAGAGGATTGCCCTGAGTTCAAGGCCAGCCTGGGCTCCTGGACTACAGACCGAGACCCTGTCTCAAAAAAAAAAAAAAAAAAAAAAGGCAATGATATTTCATGAGTGCAAAAACACAAAAACTTCTTCAAAGAAAGAAATAGAACTGAATTTCTATTTAAAGTCCAAAACTCAGTGTAGGTTGGTAAACTTCAAACATACAGAAAGTAAGTGTAAAGTAAGAAAGTTTTTGATGGATTAACATCATAGAAAATAGAGGAAGAAAGGCACTCAAAGAACTCCTGCCTGTACCTATACATAAATAGAAAAATAAATTAATAATAAATAAACTTGATAAAAACTTGATAGCATCATCCTTTCAGGACTGAAATCCAAACCAAATCATTTAGCTAACAGGGTTACTGAGTACAAGAAAATGCAACTGAGTTCTAAGAAAAGTGTTTAATTTTGCTCACTTTCTGACCAGTTACACAATGTGGGTGACTGTGGATGGTTGCCAGCATTCTGGGGTTACAAATTGCTCAGTTTAAAATGGTTAACTTAGTGTTAAGTGAATTCAGTTTTTTAAGTGTGTATATGAACACTAGATTCCAGGATGTCTGGAATTCTAATGAATTCCTGAATTCCCAACAGTCAAGAAAATTTGAATTTGGGAAAAGTACAAAATTAAGGAATTTAGTAAATTTCTACAAAACAGTAAACCTATAAGGCTCAAAAATATCCAGATGATGAAATTTAAGGAGAAAAAATTAAAGGGAGTTTTCAAAGTTAAAGGACACTAAAAAGACGAGATAAATAAATGGAATGCATCTCTTGAACTCTACGAATGTGGTGATATGTTTCTCAGGCTGGTTCTGGGCTCAAATAATCCCTCTGCATTGGCCTCCCAACCGCTGAAACTACAAAGTCATGACTTTGTGCACAACTAGACTGAAATCTTTAACTATAAATGATTTAGCTGGAATAATTGGTGGTATCTGAATGAAATCCTTTTCAATCGCAACATTTTGATTTTTAAAAAGTACCGTGGTTACACAGTTAATGCCTTCTCTGTTAATATCATGTTCTTTCAGAATGATGGAACAGAATGTGATCAACGAGAAGAGGGATACAACAAAAAGCCAACACAGGAGTCTAAGTGAAGGTTGAAAAGTTTGGTATTTCGATCATTCTGGTCTTACCACTTTAAGGCTTGTGTCTGTACTTTCTATCCATGTAAGCCTACTGGTTTCTTTAACATGCTGACCTTTATAACTCTGTTCACTTTGGTTTTAACAATTACTTTGATCCCATTGTCTCCAAAATCCACATATTCACGTTAGATTTATTCCTTAAGAATTCACAAACCTGGGCAGGAGAAATAGCACAGCAGTTAGTGTGTTTGCCTAGCAAGCCCAAGGCCCCCAGTTCAATTCCCCAACACCACATAAGCCAGGTGCGAGGGCTGATGCTTGTAGTCTCAGCATGCAGGAGGCTGAGGTACGAGAATGGTTATGAGTTTGAGGCCAACGTGGACTCCATAATAATTTCAAATTCAACCAGGAATACAGAGAGAGAGCTTCTTAAACAAACACACAAAAGATCAACAACGCTGACCTCTCAGATTCAGAGTCACCTCTAATTTAACCCAGTCCACAATTTTCATCAATGAAATAAATGTTCGCTGACCCCCTTATGGCAGGAGTTATGTCAAGCACAATGCAAATAATATAACTGCATTTGAAAAGACTCTTTTCCGGTGACTCTAAAGTCTAGAACTAACTAAAATGAAGAGAGTAGGGAAGGAAGCAACTTTCTGAATGTCTGTATTGGAATTTGTGGGGGTTGACAGACATGATCTGGCTTCCTCTGTTTATCTTCTCTTTAAAAATCAATTATATTAAATACATTCTACCATATTTTTAAAAAGTATATGCAAGGTTAAAGAAATATTTAGTTTTTTTTTTTAATTTCAGATTACTCTCATAGCAGTTAAGAAATTAGGTATTATAAACACCTTTGAAAAACTTCTATGCTCCTTCCTTTGAAATCTCCATTCCCCCTGTATAGATTTTTCTATTATTTTAAATTTATTGGATATTATATATTATTATATATTATTATTATTTATTATTCTAAATTTCTATTATTCTAAATTTGAAGTTTTCCCTCTTGGCATTATTGTTTAGATCCTTTCTCGTTGTATTTTTCATCTTAGTTCTAATCATAATTAGATACTGTATAATTTATTTCTTTCTTTTAATTATTGACAGTCATCTTCTCTCTACAGCAAATGCTTCATGAAGACAAAATTCTCTCTCTCTCTCTCTCTCTCTCTCTCTGTCTCTGTCTCTGTCTCTCTCTCTCTCTCTCTCTCTCTCTCTCTCTCTTTCTCAGCTTTCCATCACTTTCTCTTCCGTTTTTTTCTCTCTGCTTATCTTTTTCTGACTCTGTTGCAAATTGAAATAATGTACTATATTTTTAAAAAATCTCTACCAGTGCACGTTTAGAAAGTTTGTAATTATAGATCTTGAATCAAATAGAACAAATGTGCATTTATCACTTTGCTAGAAAATGTTTCAAAGTAATTGTGCTAAATTGTCCTCCTATTAGCAGTACATGACTGCCTGTGATACTCAAATATTCAATGACAATTGAACTTGTTGAACTTCCTAATGTTTTCCAAATTATTGGCAATTATTGGCACTACTATAATCCCAGTTACACGGAAGGCTAAGACTTGCAGATCTCATGTTTGAGGCTAGTGTGGGCAACATAGTGAGACCTTTCTCAAAATAAAAACATGATTTCAAAAGGAATGGAGTAGTAACTCAAGGCAGAGTGGCTGGCTAGCATGCTTGGCATCCTGGGTTTGATCTCCAGTGCTGTCGGGGAAAAAAACAAAAGATGTTTGATGGCTTCTACTATATTTACTGGATGTTAATGTTTTCTACAGAGTAAAATGTCTACTGATATCACTCAATCTTTTCTACTGCTTTCTTTATTGATCCTTAAGGGATGTATTTAATATTTTGGAACAGGCATGTAATCTCTTACCCGCCAGTTTTTGTTTTTGTTTTTGTTTTCGTTTCGCTTTGTTGTTTGGTTTTGCCTTGTTTTTTTTAGTAAGGAGACTCTGCCATGGAGCACACATAAAATGAAACATAATTTAACTAATGTAATAAGTACTAAACTTTTCTTTTTAGAATTTTATGTTATAACATTGTTATGGTTTGAGCCAGGGATGTCCCTCAGAAGGTTTAGCCATTTGGAATGTGACTAAATTATGGGGTTTAATTGGATCACCAGAGGAATCTGTTGTCTCACTGGCTTGGTTGGGAGTGGCAGATCACTGACGGTGGTGGTCCTTTGACTTGTGAGAATTTATCCTAACTCACTGTGACTCCCTTGAACACTTTTCCTCCATGCAGGGCCTTTCTGCCTTTGTCAGAGGCCACGAATGCGCTAAGACCTCTAAACTTTAAGCTAAAATAAGCATCCACTCGTTTAAGCTGACAGTACTAGATACTGTATCCCAGCAATGAGAAAGGAATTAAGATACTGTTTTATAATAATCAAGGGCAAAAGCCCCCTGGTGGTGAGGCCTGTAATTCCACCTGGCAGAAAGAAGCAGAAGATGACATGTTTTGAGGGCAGCATCCTGACTCGGTGAAATATTATCCAAAAAAAAAAAAAAGGCAAGGACAAATTTCTCCTATAAAATTCATCTGCTGAAAAATCTTCTCTCATTTGTCTTAGGTATCCTTGATGATAAAAACTCATATTATTTTATGATTGTGCTGCTTTTGTAATTTTGTTTTTCTTAAACAATGAAGACTGACTTAAACATAAGACATGGGAGGATATGAATAATACCCTTTTTCTCCAAGTGTAGCATATTCTCCTTAAAAGCTACATCAATTCTCTCTGAAGCTGGAAATCAATAAATATTTTAAAAATAACCAGAGGAAAGGAGTTCAAAGTGTCTCCACAGAAAGAAAATATAAATGTCATAGGGGGTGGAGGTGCTAATTGCCCTGACCATTGCACATCACACACGTATATCATATTGCCTCACTGCCCTCTAAACACATACAATTAAATGTCAACATAAAAGGTTCAAATTTCAAAGCCTCAGCATGAAAAAAATATAAAATATATCATTAGTAATTTTAAATTGTATGTGTTTAAATCTGGTCCATAATAATATAGTCTTTACAAATAATCTCCAGTAAAGTAATTCCTTATGTACTATATTTTGCTAAACTTTTCTCTTAAACCACTGTAAGTTTTCTATTTTCCTAACTTGTTATGCTCCCACACACACATGCATCCATGTACACATATATGCATAGATACATTTATATATATATATATATATATATATATATATATATATATATATAGTTTTAAATTCTGGGTTGAACTCAGTATCTCTCTCCAGTGAAGTACAAGCTCTACCATGAACTATATTTTCAGTCTATTACATATGCATTTTTTACACTTTTATTCAACTTTTGTATAATTCACTACGACAGCATGATGTTTCAATGTATTTGTTACTAAATAGTCTACCCATCTTTCACATAGTTTCCTCAGTGTGTGTGTGTGTGTGTGTGTGCACGTGTGTGTGTGCGGAACTAATTCTAACTCTACCATATAGTATTAAGTATGCTTACCTTATTGTATGTTGAATCTGCATGATTCAGCTATTGTGCATAAGTAAAATTTTATACCCTTTGAAGGACCAACATTTTCCTGGCTCCGTGACTTTCATCTATCGTAATCGCTATTCAACTCGTCTATGAATTTAGGTTTTGGCTTTTTTTATAAATCCTACAGATATGTACTGTCATGTAGTCTTGCTCTTTCCATATTTGTATTATTTCATTTAGAAAAAAGAAAACCTGTGCAGTTGCTAAGAATGCAAATTAATTGAGCAGCCACAGAATAAATGTATGGAAGTTCCTTACTAAATATCTGCAGAGAGTAATTTATTCTCAGTTCTCTAGCCATGAGATATTCTTCCTGAAGCTTCGCAGTACGTGTTTTATTTACTGGAATTCGCATAAGCTGATAAAAGTGATTAATTGAATTACTACTATTTTCAGATACTTTACGGCTGTATAAAAATACTTCAGGCATAGAGTAATCACAATTTAAGATACCAATAATAGGAAGGGTTTCCCTTCACTGACCCCTGTTTTCCCTTTCTGGAACAGCTCTCTCATCACCATGGCTACTTTTTCTTCCCTATTCAAATTTTAGATTTTTTTGTAATAATTAATCTTTTGACTTGCTCTGCTCTCTTAAATCACTGCAATTTCTCTGGAAAATTTTCACACTCACCTTGCTTCATATGTGAGTCTTATGATTTTTACATATGGATAATTTTTGATAATAATAAGTGACGATTAAATGAATCAGTTAACACTTGGATATGAGAAATCTCTAACTCTATCTTTGTCTTTCCTTTTGTACAAAAATAAAATTCTCATCTGCTTCTTTGGATTTCTAAAAACATGCTGCAGAGAATAACAAGTTACTTAGTCGACACAATTCAGAATTGTCCTAAAACTCCTCTTTCTCAAATCTTAGTTGTTAAAGGATCACAAATTTGGTGACTGGTGTTTGTCAAATGAAAATTCTGACAGAATTTGACAGATCCACTAAGACTCAAGAGAGCTCTCTGGTAGACTATTTTAAGTTAAAGTTAAAATCAATTAAGTGAATTCCCAAATAGCATAGGTTTTAATTTGCAGAACTACTAAAGCAAAAGAACAGAGCCAACTGAAAAGTTCTTAATATTTTCTGACAAGAAATAATCAAAAGTTTATGTAACTTTGATATATGTTTCTCAGAAATATTTACATGACTTTATAATTTAGTCTTTATGTTATTCAGATTTATAGTCTTGCACAGTTATTTCTGGCAAAATAACAAAACAAGATATAATTCCATTCCACCTAGAAAGACTGTGACATTTAAAAACTCTGCTATATGTACTTAACTAAATAAATAATATAAATATTTTAATGGCTCAAGTTTAAGTATCTTGTTATTAGTTCTCAAGTTATTGCAGAATGTTTTGTTAGACTGAACTTCAGAAAAGAGCTTAAAAGAAGTAAATATTTGTGATTTACATATATATAAATTTTATATATGAATAATTTATACATAAGCATGTGTGTGTGTGTGTGTGTGTGTGTGTGTGTGTGTGTGTGTGCATTTGAGTGTGTTTAAAGATTTGTTTGTCAACTGATGGCTAGCTACCTGGAACAGCTCACAGAATTATCAACTCTAAAATCCAAGAATAAGATTCTTCATTACCTATTCCTCTAGAATTATTTATTAAATGAATTAAACATTTTTTTTAAATTTTTGCTCATTAAGTTATAGTCAATTTCTGTTTTTATCATTATTTTATTTTCTAATCAATTTTATTTTTCAGATTTGAACAGTGAAAGTCCTAAGAAACTAACTTTTGGGGCATTTTAACACATACACACAGACAGTTTGTGTATATAATGTATATCATAATATGTAGTTCTATTTGTAGTACACAAATATCTATAATATGCATATATATTTTACATATGCGTATGCATACAATTATTTAAGTCTTCATCAGTACAACACATGGTGGTCCACTCTGACAGGAAATGTTGATAATCAAGGAAGTGTGCATAAGTATATAAGAATTCTTCTTATAAGACACCCTTTTTTATTCTACTGTGAATCAAAAACTGCTCCAAAAATATGCCTTTTTAAGCTGGAATAATAGATCAGCAAATAAACTACATTTCCAGCAAACTAGCGGCCTTGAATTTGATTCCCCAGCACTGGGAGTGGTGGTGCATGACTACAATCCCAGCACTCCGGAGGCTGAGGCAGGAGGATTGATGTGTGCTTCAGGCCAGCCTGGGTTAAATAGTGAGCTCAGAACCAGCCTGGACTACAAAGCATGACCCTGTCTGAAAAAGAAGAAAAGAAACTTTTTCAATATTTTAAAAATTAATCTGTTCTTTTCACTTTCATTTACTTTACATTGGTCTACTTTGTTTTAATTCTACATACAGTAACATGATTTTTTTTCTGGGCTCAACACACTAGAAATATAAATATTTCATTTGAAAAAAAATACTTAAAATTGGGCAAAAAGTGGAACCAGTGTGAGAACTCTGGGCTCAATTCTCAGTACCAAAAAAAATTTTAAAAACAACAAAATAAACTATTTCACAAAGGTACAAAGTAATCTTTTAAACAAATTTTACTAGAACAATTTGGTATCTATATTCAATACTAAATGTATTAACTGATTTCTGATATATATCTTCAATACTATGTTAGAATTAGCCTAAGATGAATCAGAGTCCTCAATATAAAATCGATTAAAACTATGAAATTTCTAAAGAAAAGTGTAGAAGAAAATCTTTACTTAAAGCAAAATTATTTTCTGAGGTATTACACCAAAATACGAAGTAAAAAAAGTAAATAGCAGTCTTCCAAAATTGAAATTTTTTTCTTTTAGAAGACAATAACAAAATGAAATGGCTGGCTGCTGACTGTGGGCACGTTAAAATCATCTATCTAAGATTTGTTTCTGGAATATGAAAGGAGAAGTTAAAACTCAACTGCAAGAAATTGAATGATATAATTAAAACAGGACAAATCATTTGAATAAAAATATTCATCCAAAAATAGGTGAACATCATCTGTCATCAGTACACACATAAAACAACCACAAGATACCATTGTTCGTGTATTAGACTACGAAAATTGAAAAGACAAATCATACTGGTTTTTGATAATGGCAGAGGAAAGGAAGCCTACACACACTTTTGTGGGACTATAAAACATTACAACCAGTTTGGAAAACAATTTGATGACTTCTTTCATTTGTGTTTTAACTTTTTGCATTTTGTGATGTTTGATTGACATGCAGGACTTGGACATATTTACCAGGCACAATGGGATGCATTAATTCATGAATCCATTGGGTAACAATCAATTCAGCACGATTTACACATTCATTATCATGAAATCTTCAACAGTTATTTGTGGTGAATATTTTCCTAGTCATCTTTTCTGGATATAAAGTGTATTATTGTTAACCGTAGTCCCACTGTGTACCATCGGCCACCCAAACTTGTATATCGATTTATCACACTGTGTCATACATAGTACCTGCGGGCCAGGCTCTCTTTAAACATCTTCTCACGACATTCCCTATGTTCTTAAATTATAAAGCATGAACCTATTGTTTCATATAACACTTAATATTCTATAAGAGAGATAAAAGAGCCAAGCCTGAGTTTCCTAACAGCTTCGGGTAATCACCAGACACAATCTAATTGCAAATCAGCTGCTGCTTCTACTCCTCTTTCCAAGCCTTCATTTTCAACTGCTTTCTGTATTTGAAAATAATTGTGGAGACTTCCAGATGTCATTTTATCCATTTATATCTTTGCTTTCCACTGTGTATCACTATCTATCATAATAATAGGCTAAGTTTGTGCTTTTTAAATTTTTTTATGGCTGAATGAAATGATACCTTCAAAACTTGTCTTAAGCTTTTCAAAACACAGTGAAAGTGTGTCAGTACACAACATGCTTCCCGTTCTGCCACTCTACTTAATGCTGTTACCTCTTCACTCCAGTGTTTCTGTCTCCCAGAGGGATATTATTAGTTTGTGAGTAGAAAATTGAAGAGTTGTCTACAGCGTTGGCATATTTTTAATGAAAAACATCTCTAATAGCTCCTACCATTCTGTGAGTTTTCCTATCATTTTTCAGTGCAGCATAACTGCACATCATAATGTTAACAGATATCACTTATATCAAGGTAAATGCTAACCAAGAAATCTGATAATGTAACTTTGAATTAACAGCATAAACGTTTCCATATTTGCATTTGAATTGAGACTGAAGAGAAAAAAAGGTCTATTTTGATAATGGTGACTTCTTTCCAAAATATTTTATTCTATTTTACATAATATCATACTTGCAGCAGGTGAGGTATCCACATTCACATATTTAAGACATAACATTTAGATGCCTAAAATGTCTTTTTTCTGATTTATCCTGTTCATCAGTCATCAAATTGTTGGGATGAAAAATAAATAAGGAACGGTTGATAGATATTTTGGCATCTTCCACATTTCAGCTATTGTTAGTTGTGCTGCTATAAGCCTGGGCAAACATGCATCTCTGTTATACATTGCTTTTAACTCTCTTAGAAAAATACCCTGGAAAGGTATCACTGGGTTGAATGGAATAATTATTTTCAGCCTTTTGAGGAATATTCATACTGTCATCCGTAGTTATTGTACCAGTTTATATTCCTACCCACAATGCAAAAGTATTTCCTTGCCGCCACAACCAATCCAGCACTGATTTCACACCAATGGTTAAACACAAACACACAAACATGCTGTGTGTCCATATGACACAGTATTACTCTTCCATAAAGACTATTAGATTAGAGGTTGTTGTAGGTAAATGGTCACACCTTGAGACCTTCATGCTTAGTGAAGAGAGTCAAATGCAGAAGGTAAAATATCACATGGTTTCTCCAATATGAGAAATTCAGAATACAGGCATTTTATAGAACCAAATGGATATGGTAGTGGGAATTTGGGGGATGAGGAAGGTGCTGGAGGGCCAAAATGGGTGGCAGGAAGGGATTGTTACGTTGATGCGATATATATGTGTACAAGATATTCTAGCTCACTTGTAACCATTAGGTGTCACATATATAAATAAAATGGGGGTGGGGGAGAAACAGGAAACTGAAGAGTAGGCACCAGGTGAAGAACTAAGAAAAATGCTGTGTACCTCTAGGTTGAAATACATATTTTAACATGCATGTGTATATAAATTTTAAGTAAAAAACAAAGCACTTTGAAATCCAACCAATGGAAATTAACAATAAATGAATTTAAATTTAGGTCTGGGCATAACTGTTAAGTCGAGATGAAGGTAATAGTTTCAGTTTCTGTGTACTGAGCTCCTACTAGCTGCAAAATCAAAATGCCTTGACAGGTATTTTGAAAGACTGTAACGTGTTTCCAATAGTTCTTCCTTCATTAGTATTTTTACTTTGGCAAGCTTCCCTTTGCTTTAACAGTGATTCATAAGCATTTTTTTTAAATTGGATCACATGCATTCATTTTTACATATTTCTCAATATTTTGATATTGCATTAGTATATTGGTAGATTTGGGTTCTCAAAGTATAAGAAATACAAGAAAAATAATGTTCCACAAAGGAGATTATTAACTCATGTCATCTAAATAATAGCTGGGTATACTTATCTGAGCCCAGCTCTGTGGAAAACCAGGACACTGTGCATAAATACTCCCAAAATATGGATAAAAAACACACAGTATACCTACAACAGAATATTACTCAGCCTTAAAAATGAAGAAAAATTTGCTGTTTATGACAGCATGGATAAACTTGATACAGAAATGAAGATACTACCTGACCTATCTCATGTGTGGAATTGTCGACGCATGTATGTGAAAATTTGCAAAGATACTGGATTTTAAGAACTTTAAGAGCAAAGAGAATAAGAGAGACAGAGAGAAGAAAAACTAGGAAATATGCAAATTTTGTCATGTTAGATTTATTTGACATAGATAATAATTGCTTTGTATTTACTTATATCACATCAGCTTACAAAAATATATTGTATATCTTATATTTATTAAAATGCAATTTATTAGAAATATCCTGTGGTCACATATTGTTGGATTAAATAATATGAAGACATAAGATCTTCTAAAATTAACTCAAAGCAATGTCAATCATAATTCTGACATGCAAAATTTAAGATAAGACAAAAGAAATCTTGGTGAAGAACAGTAATAGAAAGCTGAATATAAAATAAATATGAAGATGTAAATGTTTTAAATAGACTAGAAAGTTTCCAAAAGAACAAATCTGTAAGATTTCTGTGTTATTGAGATGATAAAAAATAAAATTATGGATAGCACCAAATGTCAACTTAGAGATACAGTTACCAGATTCTTACAATATTGATAACAAAAAGGTGACATGCCACTGACAAGAAGTGCGAGTCTGTTAGAAAGCCAGATACGCATCCATCCTTGGAGCACAGACTTCACCTTTAGGTAAGTATTCAAGAGAAATGAAAACGTATGTTCACATGAACATGTGTAAACTGACTTTTAAACTAGGCCCACCTTGGAAGTGTCAAGTACCTTCAATAGAAGGATGTATAACAAGCTGTGGTTTGTCCTTATTACAAAACGGTATCATGATAAAAAGCAATGGACTGTGCATACATACAACATAGACAGCCATCAAAAAATGTCGTGCTGAGTGAAGAAATCCTACGAGTCTATACTATATGAGTCTACTCATTTAACCTTCTTATGCAGTAGAGAGATTTTAAGATGGAAACAGGAATAAAAATTGTTATCTCTTGCTGACTATGAGACAGTGAGTGATTGAGCAAAGGAGAAAACTGGGGGACAGTAATATCCCAGGTATTCAAGGACACATGGGCTGCTCTATAAACATGTCAGACTTCTCAGAAGGTGAATATAACGTTTCAGCATTTTACTTTACATAAAATGTATTCAAAACATGTTGTGACCTAAGTTTGTCAATATGTATGCATATATATATATATATATATATAATGATTTCCACTGTTTTCTACACAAACTTTAAAATCATAAAAAATAAAAAAGATTGACAGAACATAAGAGACAAACCATAGTAACGCATTAATGGTATAATCTAGTCAGTGGTCATATGGGAATAACTGTGCAAAGCTTTTTTCACTTCATTGTGTTTATGAAAATTTCCATGATACAATCTTTTTTAAAGACAAAATAGTCAATTTTAAAGACAAAATAACAAAACTTTTGAAAGAATATTTATAGCAGCTTAATTCTAAAAGCTCCAAATCAAGAATAAATCTAAAATCCATTAGCATATGATTAACAAAAATATAAAACCTGTGGTATTTTTTCAAAAGAAATGAATTCTTGCCAGACATGCACTCGCAGTGTGGATGAACCCCATAACATCAGGCTGTGTAAAGGGTGCTTGAAACAATAAGGTACACTGCGTGGATCTATTTGTGGAAAATTCTAGAATAAGCCAAAACTAACAATGAGATAAAACGCATGGGTGTTT
The DNA here is from genome assembly GCA_004027205.1 of Ctenodactylus gundi. Lineage (NCBI taxonomy): Eukaryota > Metazoa > Chordata > Mammalia > Rodentia > Ctenodactylidae > Ctenodactylus > Ctenodactylus gundi. The sequence goes on along the minus strand of PVKB01004123.1, from coordinate 27,364 downwards.
ATCTGGGATATAAGATGGAGGGAATTTTTTTAAAGGAAATTTCGAGTAGTAACAGAAATATTTTTAATTTGCTCATAATACTGGCATCTACCTTTAATCAAGGCTTATTAAAATGCACAGTGAAAACTAAAAACAATTAGAACTTGTGAATTATACTTCAAAAAAAAAAGAAAGCTAATTTAGGAAGAAAAGAATATACTTCTGTTTATGGTCTGTATTTTCCAGGGGGTTTTTTAAGTTCTTTTCAGCTTTCTGAGAGTTTTAGTACCTCACTATGTTGGCATTTTTCTCAGGGTTTCCAGAATCAAGTCTTAGAGCCCAAACTATGCAGTGAATATTCAATTCGACTGAATATTTTGCTCCTGTACAATAAAAACTTTTCACTTTTTCATCACCGCAATAGAGTACTTAGTGCCACATCCAACACAGCATCATTCACTGAGATGCTTATTCTCAGACACAAATGCCAAAGACTTAACTCAGGCTAAAAGAGGAAATACACTGGCTCATGATATACTAAGAAGCTTAAATGACAAACTAAGCTCTGTGATGTACAGTGACTCAGCCAGCCCGTGGGAACACCTATACTGAGGCAAACCACGCAATCCTTCCAAAGCACTTTTACTATCATTCTGTGTTTATTTGACTTTTCAAAAATATACATAAGGAGATTTGTTCTTGCTTTTTGAATTTACTCTAATCTGCACTGCAGATTAACACTGTCCACTTTTCAATATATGTGAAATGGCGTTTGAACCCACAAATTCGTAGCTCCTATGGCTTCATTATCTGGTGATGTTCTTTTTCGGACTAAGTGTATAAATCTGAGGCCTGCCTTTGTTCATGTAACAAAGACCTGTGGGCCCGTGGGCCCATTGACCACTTCCAGGGAGCTACTGATGTGACTCCTAATGGATAATGGGGGTATCTCTAACAGCTTTTAGAACATTAGAATAGAAAACTTTAAAAGGTCATAATGCAAATGAAGCAAAAAATACTGAGGAAAAACTCTTGTTTATGGTAATAGACATTATCATGAAACAAATATTTTTCAAGAAATTGTTGATCTAAGTATTAAGACACAATAGAATGTTGCCTTCTTTGCTTTGTCAAAACAACATATAAAAACGCTTTTAAAATAAACCAAAAAACCAAGTAATGAAATTATGTTAAGTACATTTTACATATTTTACAGAAAATAAACATTTTATATGACATTTTGAAGACAGAATATTTCAATTTTAATCATACTAGCAAAGAAACAATGAATACTTTAAAATAATAAAGAATGAGCAATGTGAAAAAGGAGAGGTGTGATACTCAGTGGAAACATTTTTAAAAAGTGTTCCAGTAATAATCCTAACAATACTGGGTTAAATAAAAAAAGAAGAATTAGAGGCTATTCAGTAATTGAGATATAATGCTGTCATGCTAGTCTTTGCAAATTGGCTTTGAATTTCACGAAGAACTTAACATGTACGATATTTTGTGTCCTTAGAGTGGACATTTTGTAGGTTGCTCCCTGATACTATCACTTTTTCCTCACAAAATAATTGTTAGAAGACAGAATGAGCTTCCATCTAACATGCAGAAAAGAGGGAGAAACACATTTTGAGAAAATAGGATGTTCCATGCTGAACAGAAAGATTCTAGGGTTCAGATTTTCAATGTTAAACTGTCAGGCCAACATCGCCACACGTGTTTTCTCTTTATTCTCGCACGTTCCTTCACTCGGTTCTCTGAGAACTGGTGGTATTACGAGTTTGGTGCATAGTCACAGGCTTTAAAACTAAAATGATTAGAAAATACCACATTGATAGACCTTTCAAAAATAGATTAAACAGTAGATTCAGTATTGCCTGGTTACCTGACTGGTATTATATAATTATTTAGTTTATCTACAACTTGACGCTTCCTGTAAGCAATAAATATAAGAAAAATAGCTGTAAGTGCAACAATGAATGATTCAAGATTGTGAGAATATTTCATTAAAATGTGGTAATGGTATATTTTTAAATATTTTCCCTGTCTTCATGGAAAACCATTAAATATATATGTACCACAACTAAGGGTTTTTATTTGACTCTAATAAAATACAGAAACTCCACAGATGGTTGAACAAGTATATTTTAAGGCAGCAATATCCATTTGTTATAAATCTGCCTCCTGTTACTTCTAGGATGAGGAATCAGTTAAAGTATATTTTATGTTGTACAAGTCAAAGATTTTTTGGAAATTTTATTTTCCAAATATATAATCTCAAAATATTTACTGCTTCTCAGTTTTAGAAGGGGAATGCCATAGTTTTAAATAAAATGACATTATGTAGATATATTTTTCTCTCAGTCTTTTAATGTTTTTCTTAAGTCATCCAATGCATTCGATTGAATTTCAAAATATATTAGTTTAGTGTGTATAGTACTTTGAAATCTTGAATATGAACAAAAACTGTATATATGAATATATATATCATCTGAATATATATACGAACATACATATCTGATATATATATATATATATATATATATATATATATATATATATATACACACATATGCATTGCATCCAGAACAAGCAGATAGTCATTTTAATTTCCATTAATTTAATTTGAATGATTAAGTTTTGACTTTAATCTCTCAAATAAATTGTTACCCAATAATTTCCAAATAAATCTCTCCAAATTTATAAAAAAGCAATTTTAAATAATCAGTGTTCAAAATATAGATAGTTTGCTCTGAATAGACTCGTATTAATTTTCAATGTGCTCACCCCTACCAAATTGATCTGGCATCTCATACTGCTTTGAATAGGTCAACATCTTTTGTTCATGAGCAAGATCTCCAGGAAGAAAACCATAAGAAAAAGCAGATAATGATCGAGAGTGGTGCTTCTCACCTGTTGCGGTGCTGTTTTGGGGGCAGATTCTTCCTACTGCTATATTATCTACTTCATGCTAATATGACTTTTTAAATCACATTAGGAATAAAATCTTTTGAATTTCAGGGTCAATTTCTTTAGAATTATGTTTCAGTGTTTTGGGGTGACATTTTAGCTCTTATTTTTCAGTACTCCAATTCCTCAGAAGTAATACTCCCTAGAAAAAACAGAGTCCATCAAAATTCTTGTAAAGAATGAGATGCTTGGATCAGTGTTCAACAAAGCAGGGATTTAGTGCCTTCCTCCCCAGTGATTAAGCTTTAGTGTTGTAATCAGTGAAAACTCATGACTCTTTGATCTTCCAATAAGAATTAATTTGCATGGCAATTTACATAGTTAAGTTGTGGAAAAATTTCTTTGATCTTGGAAACAAAATTCTTATACTTTTTTTTTTCTTATATACTGCATAGTTTTGGCATTTAAGTACGATTTTCATCAAACAAAGTAAAGCAAACAAACAACTCAGTGAGTTTAACACGGTGATTCTTTTCTCTCTCAGAAAAAAATAAAACCTAACAGTAGGTGGTCCAAAGTAGGTTCTACCAAACAATCAGGGACTAAGATAATAAATATGTTTTACCAATAAGGCAATAATTTAAACTCTCAAAATTAGACCATAATCACACGTGAATGCTAGCGCTCGAGCCATTAGATAAAAAGTTTTTTTTTTAAGTCTAAAGAAAAACAAAGAGAAAAGACAAATGAAAGTTCTCCAAACTTAGTTGGATCCAAATTTTCTTTCTGGGAATTATTCCGCAAAGTTCTTTTATTGCTATCTTCAAATTGTTTTGTCCAGCAAAGTAGATAGTAACCATAGAGTTCCATCCTTTCCTAACCTCAAGCTAGAGCAAAAAACACAAACTACATTTCAATTGCCTCTCACATCTGTGTGGGAAGATCATGTTCTCTCCTCTTTCCAAGGAGCTGCTGCAAAAGTACAGCGTCAGCAAATTAGCAAGGTGGTCTAGATGTACAGAAGGAAATATGTCATCTACTTCGGGCAGTTTCTGTGAGAGCAGGCGAACGGCATAACTGTCCATGTAGGTTAGGTATTCACCTGAGCAAGTTGGTTATCACAGAGCTAAAACTGAATGCAGACAGGGAAAAAAAAAAATATCTAGGGCACAAAATCAAGTCTCCACAAGTTGGAGAAGACAAAGTAAATAGCCTCATTGAGCAAGAGTAGGTGTGACTGTAACCTTCTCTTGAATGGTGGTTTAATTGAAGTTGTACAGCCTAATGTGCTTTCCTATGGAACTTGCCGTCATGCCTCTGGAACGTTTTATTAGCATGTTTTGTTATTGATCTGTGGTTCTATATATATCTTCTTTTACAATTTTGATTCATAATATTATGAATAAAAATTTAAAGTGTTTCCCAATTCTGGGGGAAAATGTTGGTCTAAACTAAGTTCATTGTAAAACATCCTTGAAAACATCACTTTATCCATATATAAAAATGCATGACATACAGTATTGACTAGTAACAGAAACAACGACCATTTATCTGGGGTATTTTTCTTTTCACCCACCTCTGTTTTGACCAAGGGTGTCTGAAGCATTACTGTCCTCACCACAACAAAGCAAATGAGCACAGTGTAATTCACTCTTGGTTAAGGTATTCTCCATCATCAAATCCACAGATTAGGTGCTTCTTTCAGTTCACTCCCCACATCTTCCATGAATTAGAATGTTTTGTTTATGTTCTGTTTTCTGTATTTAAGCTGGATCTGGGTAAAATAAACTCATTGCTTTTGATCTTTACCAAAATGTGTAGCAATATATTCAATTCAAGTACAAATTTCTCATCCATCTGCAGCTCAGTTTGTATCATGTATGGCACCTTCTTGCTTCTACGAGTCATGGAATTCTGCCAAAATTTCATCTATTTGCCAAACATAACAACATGTTTCTACTCACCAGAGACAAAACAAACAAACATTCTACAACTTTCTTCTTTCTTGTGCTGTAACATTGTCTTATTTCATTTGATTTGCAAGACACAGTTTGAAAAAATGTGATACATAGATGGTGTCCTTTTTTGTTTACAATGAAAATATAAGAATTCTTTAATTTTAGAGTTGAATTCTGAAAGAATTGAGATTAGTAGGAAAAATGATTTTTCAGAAAGAAACATTTAAACTACGGGTAAGTGATATCCAGCTTGCAGGACAGGTTTGCCAATTGCAGCAGGTTAATTTTAAAGTCAGTAATTTTGTGTGGCTATTGTGTGACATCACAAATCTCCAAATGGCAATTGATAGAGACATTTTGACTCATGAACACTTTTGTTTCAGTTTTTATCTTAGCCTGAACAGGAGATTCCCAGTATATTTTATGTAAAACAATACTACAGTTCTTTTATTTTGTCATATTAAATTAGAGTTCTCCTATTTTGTCATTTTAAGGTAATCTTGAAATATAAAAAGGTCCTGTACAAATGCTGATGAGACTGGAAAAATATTATATTTTGTGGAGGGACAGGTATAAATAGCTACTATACTGGGTTATTGTAGCCACTGTACCAGTATAACAATAAACTATGACAATTTCTCAAAAACTGAAAATTAGAATTTCATTTCATTCATCTATGCTTGTGTTTTTTTCCAAAAAAGAAAATCTATCATAGTAATGCATGCATACCCATGTTCATAGCCTCAAAACTCATAATAGCTAAATTTTGTTGGCAGTCATTATGTCCATTAATAGATTAATAGATGAAGAAAATGCGATATGTATACACAATGGAGTACTATTCTACCTCAAAGAAAGATAAATTTGAATTACTTATAGAAAGATGGATGTGCTTTGAGATGTGCATAATAAAGTAAGTCAGAAGACCAAATGTCATAGTTGTCCAATATGAGAACCTACATGTGTGAATGGGAGGAAACAAGGCGATTGTGAAGAGAGGGAAAGGGAATGCGCAGGAGAGAGGAGAAGAAAAAGTGGGAAGGAGAAAAGGAAGTAAAATAATTAAATACCAGTATGCACAAATTTTCTAAGTTTAATGTAATCACAATTTACAAATATATACTAATAAAAGTAATTTGAATAAAATAAATAAATTGAAAAAGTCATAATTTATTTTAATTACTTTATTTTCATGCCTGTAAGTGTATTTATGTGTTCTTGATTCTGTTCATTTGATCTATTTTTCTCTCCTTATTTCAAAATCATACATAAATTGACTACTGCACTTTTAAAACTCTTTAAAATCGCTAGTGAAGAGGGTCCACATTTGGGGTTTTTGTTTGTTTTTATGTTTTGTTTTAAAGAAAAGAATATTTTTCTTCTAGCCCCTTTGGATTATTATAAAATCTTATGAGTATTTTGTTAATTTCTGTAAGACAAGAATAATAATAAAATAATAATAATATACTGATGTTTTGATCGTGATGATTTTGTTAAATCTTTCATCATTCTAGAAGTAATTAACAAGATAAAATCTAGAGCATGGTAATTCTCTTTTAAATATTTTATAAACCTTATTTTTTATTTTACACATTTTTCAGGTCTACAAGTAAATCTATTCTTACTTGTTTTGCATATGGTGATGCAAATATTAATGGCATAATTTTATTCACTGTTTATTGAAAACATAAAGTATATATTTTATATTTTCATTGATTTTGTATTTTTTATTTCATTAAATTTACTTACAAATAATTTTTAAATTCTTTAGAAAGTCTTTCATGGGAATGATTTTTGCAAAATAATTAAAATGTCCTTTTAAAACTTACGCATTTTATTTTTATGTTTTTTCTTGTTTTATTTCTCTGACTGGTATCTTTCGTACAATGTTGAGTATTTTAAAAAAAGAAGGGAAAAAATGTGAATGGCAAACCAGGCATGTTGTCACATGCCTGTAATTCCAACATTTGGAAGTCTGAGCCCCTCCAGTGCTATAGAGACATAGCAAGACCTGGTCTCTAAAATGAAATAAAAAAATAAAAAGGTAAAAGGTAAAGAGATATCTCTTTGGTTCTAATTTATGAGAAGGTAATCAATCCAAATACTTGTTTCTCTGGGGCATTTCAATAGACAGTATCTATAATATTAATTTTTTATTTTCTATAACTCCTTTAACTTAAAAAATTCTGTCAATATGAATATTGAATTTTATAAAATATTTATCCATGTGCATACTAAAGTGGTCATATGTTTTATGCTTCATAATCTTAGTACAATAAATTATACAATTTGAATTTTGAATATTGGAACAACTTCTTTGAACATTGTATAAACTACACCCAATGTATGATGTTTTGGGTATTAAAATCTGAGACCTTTATATGTAAATGCATGAAGTTTATGTGTTGGTTATTTTTACTCTTTTTATTTTTTCTATATTTTGGAATTTTCGGTTATCCTGGTATCATAAAATAGGTCAAAATGTTTTCTCTTCAATTTTTTAAAGGATTTAATGAGAAGTCATCACTGTTAATTTTTAAATATTGGACAGACTTTACCAATGAAACAATCTGTTGATAAGATTTTCCTTGAAGACAGACACTTATGTATTGATATTAAAAGAAACTACAGATACAAAGAAATTAGAAATAATATTAGAGATTTAATAGACTTTAATCCCAGTGAATGTCTGCTATTTATATTTCTTTGCTATCTGTAACAAAATATCAAACCAGGAAATTGCCATTTGTACAATTTAGGTGCATGCTTATATGCCAATAAATGGCATACTCAGATTTATATAACCCAAAAGAGGATATACACCTCCATTACCGCAAAGATCCCCCTAACACAGTCCCATTAATAATGCTTTCGCTAACTATCCCCAACCCCTAGGAACCCCTAGTCCTCTCTGCACCTCTATAAATTTGTCTTTTCTAGAATATTATAGAAATTGAATCACATCATGCTTGACCTTGTGATACTAGCCTTCTTTTTCCTCTCAGTATAAGTAATATCTTGAAATTTTAAATCATTCTTAATAATTGCATGTATATACAGTGTGTTCAATTTATTTTTAGCAGAAATTTATTGGATAGAATCAAAAAAAGATTAGCCATATAATTTCTGCAGTTAGACTTTCAAGTTAAATTTCAGGCCACAAACTAAACTAGCCTCCTAAGAAAATCCTACTGTTTCAGTGATCGTAGGATTCAAATGTCATCATTCGGAGAGATGAAGCCCTCAGCACCGCAGCAAAGTACGAACTCCATCGAGTCTGGATCAGTGATAGACTCTGTATGTTTGCCTCCATATTTCCTATTTATAGATAAATAAATAGACCAAAAAAATTTTTCTTTTATGCCTTAAAAATGTTAAGATTTGTAGGACTGAGTCTCTAGCTTAGTGATTACACTCTTGCTTAGCATGTATTAGGTCCTGGATTTCATTTCTAATAAAGTGTAGACATATACATTATTTGAGAGTTAATATATTTTTATAGTGTAAAATTATTTTTTTGTTCAGCAGTCCAATTTCAGGTTATGCATTGCTCAAGTTCTATTTTTTCTTTTTAATGTTTAAATGCTACTTTATACAGAATGCTATGTAATTTCCGGTGTTAGTGCGTCTCTCCATTCCATCTGGAAAGAACTGAACTATTCTTAAGAAGCACGTGAGCGCTGGGGATCTTTTTGCTCTGTCCATTTATCGACAGCCATAAAAACCAGCAGTGTGTTTGACACAGTAAAAATGTGAGAAACACACGATGAAGCAAGAAAATGTGATCAGTAACCAGAATAAAAACATATTGGACAAACAGAAGTGACAGAAATTATGAAGGAATTTAATAATGGCATCAGGACTGATATTATAATCTTGTGAGTATATTGTGTATGCAACAACATAAAAATTAAGGAACAAATGAAAAAATGGAAGACACAATTAAAGATCTAAAGAAAACTTCTTTGAGCATCAGTGCGACATCTCATATGAAAACAAGACACATGGACAAGTAATTAATATAAACAATAGATACAACAGAATACATTAATTCTTTTTTGAAAAATAGTTATATATCATGAAATTTACTTATATGATATAAAATAATTATTGTAAAATTTGCTGCACACAGTAAGTAGAACGTAAAATTAAATTGTATTCCTTCCCCAAAAAGCAGAAGTATAAGAACCTAATTTTAAATCTATATTTGCTGAAATAGTAAATGCATCTAATATATTTGCTTTGTAATAGTAATTTTTAAGTATATATTTTCATGTGTATCTGAGATACTTTTAAATCCAACTTAAGAGTGAAGTTTTTAATCTTCTTTCTTTCTTTCTTTCTTTCTCTTTCTTTCTTTTCTCCCTTCCTACTTTGCTTCCTTTCTTTCTTCCTTCCTTCCTTCCTTCCTTCCTTCCTTCCACTTTCAGTATTTATATCTTTAAAGAATTTATACATGCTCATAATTTATTGATCTATATTACAAATAAAATATTTTCACACTATATGCATTATATACACACACCTGGGCATCGTGTATGTACAATATGTTGAGGGGTGGGAGTCTACATTTTAATAGTCACATGTCCCTTCAATTGCCTGTCACATATCTTGTGTGCCTCTGTGTTTTGAACTAGAGTTAAGAGCTTGTTCCAATAAAAAAAAATCACAAATTCATTTCTTCTCTAGCTTAATTTAATTCTGTCTTCATACAATCATTATAAAATAAGCATGATAATTTGGTGACTTGCAGTTACTGCTTTGAATGGTAGGGGCTGAGCTGAGTAGTTGAAATACTTTCACCACTACATGTAATTCACCAAGACCGTGTTTTTAGACTGTCAGTACATCCAACCTTCAGAAAGAAAAGCTAGCACAAATAGATCCTGTGTCAGGATTCTGGAAGAAAATTTTTTCCATGTTAAATTATCAATGATAGAAGATCCCCCAAGAACTGAGTTGGGAATTATGGCAGGTGAAAGATAGTAAAAGGAGGGAAATGACTTTAGCATTATCGCCAAAAAGCAATATCACATTGCACTAACAAGTAAGCTAAAGCCCAAAAGAGTCATACAGCAGCTTGAATGCATAACCCTGGGACCAAGTGTAGTTTGAATTTAGAACAAGGAATAAATATAAAGACAGATTTGAAGTCTTTCTGGATTTATTTTCCTTTTGTTTTCTTCACTTTAATAACAGTATTTACCAAATATTTTTTAAGTCTGTGTTCTCAAGCTTAAAATACTATTGCAAGGAGAATTGTTTTAAAAAGGAAACAGAAAAAGTATAACCCAAGCCAGTATATAAGTCCTCAAAATTACATGGTCACAGCTAATGAAGTTCTGAGTGAAATATTTCTAGAAAAAATGGTAGTTTTCCTCTCAACAAAGTATTTAATTTTCAATAACAAAAATATTTTTCTTTTTCACTTTTCTTGTTTTGTTGTGGTCTCTTTAGAGAATTAACCCACCCATAAAGAACACAGAAAAGTTTTAGCCATAAGACAAAATTTTGCTTCAAAGAGAAAGTAGACATTGCAACTTCGTGACTTTAGCAGATACATGTGGAATCAGGTTCTTTTGACGTGAAAAGATTCAGGTAAGCATATGCTTCCCCCAAGAGCCCTGCCCGGAAAGTCTGGCTCCTCTGCTAAAACAGGACTGCCATTTAGAGCAGGTGAAGTCTGAAATTGTTTTTATACTCCTTCACTCCCGCCTCAACACCTTTCATGAATAAGAAATGAAGCAAGACCAATATACCTCCCTTAGACAGATGCCTCAGATCTTGTATAAGGACAAATTGACTGAGAAAGACACACACACACACACACACACACACACACACACACACACAGAGAGAGAGAGAGAGAAAAACAATCTCAGGAAGCAGCCATTACTCAGAGAAAAGCTTCCTTGTTTCTGTCCATTTTTAAGGAACTATAAACATCTATGAAATCACCTTCTGAAATATGTAACATATTAATAGAAAGGAAGTTTCCAAAAACGGGTCACAACTTCCCAAGTTGTTTACCATTGGAACAAGCTTCTTTATTCTTTTTTTCAATACCTTCATTGTGCTAAAAAAAAAAAAAATTCACATGACATAAAATTTAACATTTTTGGTAACTACATTGAATTTCAAGTTCTGCAACACAGTAGAATCTTAGGGTTTGGGAAATCAGCCCTTTTTCTTAAGAAAGCTGTGGCAGTGAAGATGACTAGGTAAGTTACAAGTAGCTTTTATGTCGTAACTAGAAGACCCTTTGTGACCTTGTGGATTATCCAGCCATATGGCTACACATAGACACATTAACTTCAAATATTTATGTGATGTGGAATTCCTCGTATGATTCCCAATTTTCCCTAAAATGACAAGGTGGTAGCTTATTTCATACCCCTTACTCATCCCCCTGTAGGGAATTCTGTTGTGGTTTGGACCTGAAATATCCCCAATAGCCTCCTGCTTGTCAGAAATGACTGTATTCTGAGGGATAATTAGCCCAGATGGATTGATCCGTGGGTGCTTTCTTCTGTTGTAATCTATGGCATATATTTAAAACATGGGTGTCCACCCTATGCCTTGCCTTTGCCACACTGAATAAAGCAAAATTGTCTTGGACTTTATATATAGTTATATATAGTCATAATATAATTAATGTGTACAAACATCCAAAAAGATCACAAAAATGCTCATAATGTTTTTTTTTTCTTTTGGCTGATATTGAGGAGCCTTGATACAGAGCTACAATTCCAACCTTTAAAAATAAAGTTTATTGGATACAGAATCTCCCTAGATTGCCATATTGCTCAAATGAACTTGAACTTGAAATCTTTCTGCCTTACCTCTCAGAGTGTTAGGATTATAAAAGCGCATCCTTTTATCCACCGTCATAATGTTTTAAGAAAGTGTACAAGACTGTTGGGCTGCATTCAGTCATACTGAGCCAGAAGCAGCCATATCTGATCAGCTGGACAAATAAGATTAAAAATTGCTTTTCACAATCAGTTAATTGTTGTCTTTATTTGGGTCCTTTTGACCACTTATATTTAATGTGACTGTTATTATCACTTGGATTACCTCTAAAATATATGTACTTATTATATTTTTACTTGATTTATTAAGCTCTTTTTCCTCACTCTTACTCTATTTCTGAGTTCACAATCTCCTCTTCCTCTCTGTCATCATTGTGGTATTGCTTGGCTTTCCCATTACTGGAACATAAAAACTGGCACCCAGAAATTAAAGGAGGAGACTTTTAGTGTGGTTTTGGGACCTATAGTACATGGCCACAAGCTCTAAGGCAAAATATCATGGCAGAAGGCCATGAAAGAGCACTGCTACCTCTAAGCCACTAGGACGCAGAGCAGTATGAAGATGAAGGGGCTCGATCCGTATGTGATACCCCAAGTCATGCATTTATGTCCCAGGTAGAAGTGTGCTCTACAAATACACTGACACAGAAGTGCTTAAGTCAATTAAATTGACTGACTCAAGCTTTACTATGACAGCTGCTAATATCCTATCTAGTATATTTTTCCACTAATACATTAGTCATATCTAGAAGTGTGATTTATGTCTCTGTTGTACATTTAACATTTACATGCAACATCCATTATTTACTCACCTTTTTAAGAAAGAGAAATGCTACTGATACAAATTTAGCATCAATGTTCCCTAATTTTAGTGTGTTTTTCTGTGTTTGCTGTTAGGAGATGCTATTTAAAATATGGTAAATATATTAATAGAAACATAGATTACAGTAGAAAATACATCATTCCTGACCCCCAGAAAACTTATTCTAGCATTCTTGTCAATTTCTGAAGAATTCTAGAAAAACAGAGCATATATACATGCTTGCTAATGCCTTTAATTGCAGCCTCATGGTTGTCTCAAAATCTATATTGATTCAAAAAGTTTATGTTTTATGTTAATTTTTGAAGATCCAGAAATAAGAGTGCCAAATCTGGTGGATAATATATTGTAACTGTTTGTGAACTGCCTTTCCCTTTGATGGCACATAGTAGCAGTATCTACCTTACTTTTACTCATATGTTGACATATTGTAAAAGCAAAAAGGAAGTCTTTCATAAATGCTTCACAAATAACAAGAGAGATGCTAAAAATATCTTTAAAACAAAAAAAAATATTTTAGGGCAATTAATGGCAATGTGTCTTTTACTGTAATATTTTAATTTAGACTTTTAATCATCTTTTATATGATTTCTTTCTTGTCTTTTTGTGTCAAGTATTCTTCCTTCCTGGATGACTATTTTTTAACTGAACTTCAGGCATTATAAGTATCACATTTTGGGGTAAGGAAGTGTGGGCATCCCTTTAACTAGATTGATGGTTTATTCTGAGGTGGAATAATGTTTCTTGGAGATAATTTCACTACTTCAATGATTCCTTTTAAAGCTTTGCTCTTTGAGTCCAGTAATACATAGTAAACTTCAGCTTGCTGAGGCAATTATCTTTCTAATACACAATTTAACACCCCTATTTTAGCAAATTTCTCCACTGCGTAGATTGGAGAAAAAAAAAAAAAAACAGTTGCTGATTCTGAGAGCTTTGGGGACTCTGGGACTCAGGAGACTGCTCTACCTCGCCTTTCTGATGATTCTTCCCAGCTCCAGATTAGTGGAAATAAAGTAACACAGAAAACATAAAGTGAGCAAAAGAAGGCAATAATTAAGTATACAAATCATTGGAAACTAAAACAGCAGAGCAATGTGCTGACAACAAAATCAAAGCTTGTTCCATGAGAAAATTAATAAAACTAATAAATTTCTATTCAGACAGATGTAGAAAAAGGAAAAAGCCTAAGTAGCCACTATTAGAAACAGAAAGGTAAGCACTAAAAATATGATAAAGAAGTATTTTGAAGAAGTTTATGCCAAAAAATTGCTCCAACTTCTTGGAAAACATCCATTACCCAAATTATTTTAAGCAAAACAATATGTATACATCCATATTGTCTAGAGAAATTGGATTGTTAGTTAAAATTCCTCTCACAAATAAATTTCCAAGTTTAAAGAGGCAGTTACAGAATTTTCTCATATATATATAAGAAATACATAAGACCCATTAAACAAAAATTCTCTTCAATGATAGAATAAATAGAATCTTTTATATATAATTTTGTAAGTACTTTTATAGCAAAATTAGAAAAAAGATAAAAGAAAATCATAAATATCCCTTATTAATATCAAAAATTTGTGTTAAATGTTAGTAAATCGTATCTAACAATACATAGAAAAATAATATATAATATCAAGACCAATTGAGGCTAATCTCAACACTGCAAGATTTCGATTTACTATTTTTAAAAATCAATACAATGTGTAATACTAAACAAAACAACAGAAAAAAAGGGTTAATTAATATAATATGTACTCCAAAAAGCATCTTATGAGCCTCAGAAATCGTTACTGGTAAGGACAATCAGAAAGTAAATAGATAAGAAAATTCTCTGAGCTTAATAAGGGCTCTTAACTAATAACCTATAACCAATACTTTGCTGAATGTGAAAAGGTTGGAATCCTTACCCTAAGATAGTGGCAAGAAATAATATGATTATTTAAAATGTTCAAACTTTAAATTTCTTTTGGATGTCTTAATGTAATAAGTCAAGAAGAAATAAAATTCAATTATCTTTATACATATAGATAATTTTCTCTGGTAGAAAATTCTAGTGAACTTTTAAAAAGTAAATACTAAAAAATCAAATGACTCCTTGTAAATAAAAGTTGAACGTTCAAAAATGAGCTATATTAATTTAAAAAATAAGATGTAAGGTTTTTAATGCTTAAAGACTTAAAAGTGTAACATTTACATGTAATATTTATATAAAAAGGCATATAAAGTGGACATGGCGCTTATGTTTGTAACCCCAGAACTCAGGAGGCTGAGGCAGGGGATTGCTATGACTTCAAGGTCAGCCTTAATGACATAATCAGTTCAAAGTCAGCTTGCAATAACACATGCCCTTGTCTCAAAAAACACATAAATAAGTAAAAAACATATTTTAATAAAGCCAGCTGTCCAAAGATAGATCCAATCTATTTGGTCAAATGGTATTTTTTTCACAAGGGTAGAAAGATGATACTATACAGGAAATAAAAATATTGGATATACAATGTTAATATAAAAGAAAAAAAAACTTCTTCATTTGCACACTATGTCATCACAGCCTACTAAACATGTAAATGAAAACAGACAAGAAAAGCAAACTGATCTTAGGTTTCTGAGATAGCAAAACAGACACACAGGGCATGAAAGAAAACTTGCAATTTAACTTTTGAAAATTCAGAATTTTTATAGTTAAATAGATAATTTTAAGACAGAAGTTAAAGATACAGATTTTGACAAAATATTTTCATAGCATTCATGTCTATTACATATTAAGGACTTTCAATAACATTACAGGATAAATTTTAAATGGACAAAAATTGTTAAAAAATAAAAGACCTTGCAAAAGATATTCAAATATCTAATAGGCACACAGAGAGACATCAAAGACCACTTGTTATTAAAATAATATAAATAAAATGCAAATGAAGATGAATGAGACATTCTATATACCCACTAAACTGACTAATGTAGAATTTGACTACATCTAGCTTTGGAAACAACGTGGAGAGAGCAGGACTCTCATGTAGCGGATGCAATACATTATAGTTACTTTAGAAAACAGTTTCATGGTTTTTAAAATTTTTACCCATAAAGGAAAAATGCTAACTTTTACAATGGGAAAACATGACAAACACTCTTTCAGCCAAGTGATCAAGCTTACCTCCTTTGATAATAAGAAATATTGAGATTATGTCACATTAATATAGAGCTAAGACTGATATTTTAGTTAATTTGCACAATGCTAAAGAAGACATAGCCCAAGGGTAATTGCAAGACATCAAATTAATTGAATGATATTAAAAATACTTAGTAACTACAACCCAAAATCACTCAGATTGTCAAAAACAGGAAGGTTAATTCAACATGTCAAAACACGAAGGCTGAAAAAAACTTACAATCTAGATGAAATCAAGACAAGATGACTAAACCTGAGGTGATTATTTGATGGTATGTGGAACCAGAATAACATGAGAAAAGAAAATAGGAGATAGGAAAGAGTTCCTTTTGTGAATAACAACATCTCAATATTTATTTATGTTTTGTGAAAAACATAGCAATAAGAATATATAAACAGTAGGGAACTCTGGGTACAGCTCACATAATAACTCTCTCTACTATTTTTTTCAATTTTCTTGTAAATCTAAAACTAATATACAGCAAACACTTTATTAAAAATAAAAATGTATCATTTCATTCCTAATGATTTACTCAAGAAACAACAAAGCATATATTTGTGGGAGACCTGATTATATGAAGCATTTTCATTTCTAATAACCAAAAAGTGAAACTAAATATCCACCTGCCTTAATATATTTTGTGTTGTTATAACAGAACACTAGGGAGTTTGTCATTTAAAAAACAGAAATTTCTTTCTTATAACTTGGAGGCTGGGAAGTCCATAATCGAGGGGTCTACATCTGGTAAAGTTTTCTTGCTATGACAGAATGTAGCAGGGCAAGAGAAAATGTGTGAGATCTGGAAACAAGGCAATGGAATCATTTTACACAGAGTGCAGGCCTCAGATAACTACTCTGTCTACATAGTAACACAACCATTCCTTGGTGAGGAAAGCACCTTCATACCCTCATCACCTTAAAAGCCTCAACACTTTTGCCTTGGGCAGATTGTTTCCAAAATAGGAAGACTGGGAGAGCTGGTCAAATCAGAGCATCACCAAAAGGTGATTTATAAAACTAATATATATCCAAACAATGGAATAGTTTTTGGAAATACAGAATAAATGAAAAGTAAAGAAAAACAAGGACAAAGAGATTACACAGACATACAAAAAAGTCTTTAGATGACACAAATGTTTATCACCTCAGTGATAGATTTTTCATGAGTTTATACATCTTGACATTTATCAAACTGTACACTCAATATTGAACAGTCTATTTTACATCAATAAAACTTCCATAACGCGGTAAACAATAGAAGAACACCCAAGTGTTCACTACTTTGTTCTTGTATAGGTATGTTCGCTCAATTTGTGATGAGGACACAGTAACCACCCCCGAGAGTATCGAGTTCCAATCTCTGAAACCTGTGAATATTAGCTTTGGTAACTAACCGGGCCTTAGTAGAGATGATTAATCACCTGGAGATGGAGGGACTGATTTCCCAAATTATTCTGATGGCCTTCAATACACATTTATGATTATATGCAACCGGCAGAGGAAGATTTGGCATAGAAGAGAATGAAAAATGTTTACAAGGAGACACAGACTTGAGTAAAGAAGACGTAAGTCACCACATGCTGCCAAACCCTAAGACTGGAAGAAACAAAAGTGGCTTCCCAGCTGAGCTTCCCATGGGAAAACACCCCGAACTCTACCTTGATTTAGAACCCAGGAAATTGATTTCAGACTTCCGCTCCTTAGAAGCATGAGACAATGTTCTATTTTAAGCCCTCAAGTTTGTGATACTTCTTATTGCAGCCACAGGAAGCTATAGAATTGTCGTATTCATTTTCAAGGATTGAAATGCATTTTCTATAAGAAAATGAATTCTTTTATTGCATTGCTTTGTTTATAATTAGTCACCCACCTAGACCTCTCTTATGAATTTGCACTGTGATGTTCATTTGTCAATTTGACGTATTCCCTCAAAAATCTACATATTTTTATAATTAAATGTATCCTTAAACTGTTCACCCACAGAGCTCTCCCATCTTACTTAACAACAAACTGATCCCTCCACATGTTTAAGCCAGCATTTGTATGGAAATCCTAAATTATTCTCTTTATTACTGAAACTCAGTGTGTAAGAGACTCAAGGGAGCTCAGCCATTATGGTTCATCCTGAACCTAACAACCTACCCTTACCTCCACAAGGACAACCTCCCCTTATTGCCAGTAGGACTATGGGTATTCTTTAAATCACTATTGCTTCTTTTTCTGGGATGTCAGAGAGATCCTTCTTATAGTTCTCTTTGTTTCTATCTTAGCTCTTCTAAAGAAGAGCAACCTAAGAAGGATAAAAGTTATTCTTCTTAAACATGAATATGATTACTTCTTTTTTCCCTTCATTTTATTGATATTTATAAGCACAAAATTTAAGGTTTACAATGCTTAGCATTTTGTGCACATACTTATCTTGTCAAGGTGACAAGGACTTTCCCTCTCTCCTTTTATCCCCCCCCCCTTCTAACCGCCCCTCCCTCCCTCCCCTCCCTACCCCCCTGGTTCACTTTGTTTTTCATTTTAAGTTCCATGAGATAGTTGTGATCTGGGTTTCTCATATCAGAGAGACCATTCGATGTTTCACCTTCTGCTTCTGACTCACTTCACTAAGCATGATGTTCTCTAGTTTCTTCTATTTGCCTGCAAAAGCCTCCACACTGTTGGACTTTACAGATGCATAGTATCCCATTTTGTATAAATACCACAGTTTGTGTATCCATTGGTCTGTTGGTGGGTATTTTGGTGACTTCCATATTTCAGCTATTAATGTCCTTCAGTGATTCTCTATTTCCCTCAGGGTACAGGTAAAGGCAGTGTCTGTACCTTACATAGCTAGAAAACTACTTAGCCTGGGGTCTCTTGTTGCTTCCTCAACTTCCTCTTCCTTTGTTCGCTCCTGCATTCACTTCTTTAGCGCCTCACCAGCTGGCCGTGGGGCTGACTTCACATACACTGACTAAAGGCCATTGAGCAAAGTATTTTCTCTAAGTGGAGTGCTTTTCTCCTAGACAAAATGTCAAAGGCCACTCAAACCTCACCTTCCAATACGTTATGTCTAGAGCACTCTATTCAGTAAAGTGAACACTTTATCACAATCACACTTAACATCACTTACTCTGCTCCATTATTTATTTTTCTATGACACATAGTTTTGAATAAATCTTATAGTTTTACTTTCCTGATCATTCATTGTCTCACTGGTGCAAGAATGCATGTTCTTTGTATGTAAGAATTTTTTTACAGCATAACAATATTTGCCTCAGAATGTTCACTGATTAAATACAAAGTGAATGACGAATAAAAGAAATAAATGTATCAGTATTCTTGACTATGAATTTGTAGAAAATCAATTTGCTACTGGTATGATTCATTTTAATGCAAAACACACTGTCTTTTTATTCAACACATATCATCTGCCATGTGTGGTGACATCATTTTAAATTGTGCAGAAAAGACAAAAAAATCTCCATCATGTTGTTTAATCATTCAAAGCTTCAATTTCTTCCGAAATTTTCAAATCATTTCAAGTAGAGAAAATTCTCTCAAGTCAAAGTGTTTAAGTAGAAAATTGCTAAGCAGTATCTTGAAAACTCCTAAAATAACCAATATAGCATTCAAAATGTTCTCATTGATTTGAAGTAACTAGCATAAAATATAAGACAACCAGTTGACCTCTTAAACAATTACATGATTACTTAGTCAATACAAATACACTACTAAAATCTAAATTCTTTCACTAAAGACTTTCATAATTACATATGTACTGTAAAGACAGTGAGAAACTGTTCTCAATGCACTGACAAATACCTCTAGGACAAAATTTTATTCTACTTCAATATAAAATCATCAGAAACCTATGAATAATATTTTACATGTAAACAAAGAAATATAGTATTACAAGATTGATATACTGTTTTCTATTATCTTCTTTTTAAAATGATTTTTTTTTGAGACAAAACCTTTCTCTGTAGTCCAGACTGGTCCTGATCTCACTGGCCTTGACCTTATAGCAGTCCTCCTGCATCAGCCTTTCAAAAGCTGAGATGACAGGTAAGAGCCACCATATCCAGTTTAGGTGGGACTGGAGGGGCTGGAGAATCAAACCCCCAGGATTTTAATGCTTATGGTTATTCCTTTATGAGTGTATTGACCTATATCACATTGTTAAATTAATGAAAAACTGGTATTTTAAAATATAAACTTTCCCAAGTACATGATCTGATTTACAGCTTTTATAAAGCTTGCTACAAGAGCCATAGCAGTGGCATGTGCAGAAATGTTTCTGCTTGTATTTTCAACTTGAACTATTCACAATCTTGTGCAACAGAACTGAAGTCTTTATTAAGAAAAGATTAGAACAGAAAATGCTGTTACATATCATATTTTGTATTTCTGGATTATTCTGTTACTTATCACTTGAATTTGCCTTAAATAGATCTTTTCTGCTATCCACTTAAAATAAATGCCACAGATTAAAGCTATATCTAGTGACAAATCACATTTCTCATATGCTGATAATCTCTACAATGTGTTTGTGTACATTGATCTCAGAATTTTTTAAAAGCTGTATACTTAACAATGCCTATGGAAATAGAATATAATGATTTGTAGTAACCTGTAATTTCAGAAGAAAAACAGTATACCAAATTATTGAAGAAATATTCTTCCATGATATATTTAAGGGTCCCAACCATGCGCTACTTACCCACGTGATGCTTTTTAAATAGTCTATTTGCATTAGCTAAATGCGGCCGGTATTTGAGTCACCATAAAAATTGCTAATATGTCATTTTGAGTAAGGATTTGTAATGAATAATTTTTCTAGGACATAAAGTTCATGTGTTAAAATTTTGGCCTTTGAAGAAGATTTGATTGCTGTCTCTAAAGTATAACACAGATAGAACTTTACAACATGCGTAATAAAATTGCTCTCAATTGTATAGTTCCTCGTTTACATCAAACAGCCTCTGGGCTAATATTTTTAGAATGGTCTTCATCTTTGTTTAGCTCAGATCAAATTAGATAGTTTACTTTTGGTAACAAATATATCAAAAATACATTGAAGTGCAATGTTTTGGGCAAATTTTTTATACTTTTGAGATAAATGCAATCATTTTAATTCAATTTCTAAAGAACATATTTTAACAGCATATATGATTAATTCATACCGTAAAATTGAAAAATTAATTTGTACATCGTTAGATCCAACTTGTATCAGAGGTCCCTTTGATAGAATGTTGTATCATATACTTTGTAGATTTCACAAACTAAAAGATAATTGACTATTTTTTAAGAAGTTGGGATTCCACCAGCGGATTAATAATGTATAGAAGATGTGCATTTCTATACATGTGTACTGAGCCATTAATCTCCTAAAATGCCAATTTGAGCAGTTCTCATTGGATTTTTTCTCCCTATCCCATGGACATGATGATTTTCAAAGGTTAAATTGAATCCTAAACCCTACCCAACTGAGTTTCGACAGGTTCTGCTTTTCACTGTCATAACGGTGTCTTTCCCAGGTAATTAGGTCTCTGTTGGACATCCTATTTTTAATTCATGGAAAATATCCAGCCTTGCCAAGAAAGTTACATCTCTTCCAGAGATTAATGCCTCCATTTCTCACTACAGCAGAAGTACAACCTCTACTGACTGACTCAGCCTCTTCCTTCTTTGTTTCTCTGACCTCCACTTGTCAACATTACATCTAGAACAGAAATGCTGTCATGATATTCTTCAAGTATCTGCATGTGCCTATATCTTAGTTACATTCTAATTGCCGTGACTCAATAACCGACATGTGCAAATTGAGGGAGGAAAAGTTTTATTTTACCTCACAGTTCAGAAGGTCTTAGTTCATTCATGGGTAGGCAGCTGGAAAATAGTGGAATCACATGTAAGAACCACAGCTAGAGTCAGAGCCAGATCTGGAGAAGAAGCTCCAGAGACAGAGATCCTCACAGCAGCATGGCAGAACAGTCAAATCTGGGGGAAAGGCAGACCAGCAAACGCCCCTCCAGGTCAAACCCCAAGCATCCCCCCTTCCAACCAGGCCCTACTTCCCAACACTATACGGTATCTATAGGAACAGGAAGCTTTTGGGGGCACTCCAGATCCAAACCACCCCAGCCTACTGATATGAACTTGCCTATTGATCAAGTGACATCCTTCCCTATTTAGCAGAGCTGGTCCCATTCAGGCCTGTCGTATAATCTGCAAAATCCTAAATGAAATGTGATCCGTAGGGCTGACACAAGTGCTGCATCTTTGCATTGAATTGTTCTTAGAGCCAATTACATTACACCTCTACCTAGTGTACCAAAACCTTTTACTAGGGACTGCTAATGTGGGGTTTCCAGAAAAGCCTGTTTTAAGAATTACAAAAACATATATTAATCATATGTAGAAAAATTAAAAGTCTGCTCTTTTGTGCAAAAGGATGTGGAAATTTTTTTATTATGGGAGAAATTGGTACCGGTGATTTAAAAAAAAAATGGTTTAATAGAGAAGCTTAGGAAAAAGAATGACCAAGACTCTCGACCCGAGCTCAAGGAGAGTGACTAAACCTAGAGTTTTCTAAATTGTGAAACTACTGATCATTTCCTTACTCCAGGTAAAATTTCTTAGGAGGTTTTTGGCAGAATCTGCAAGAGGCATGAGTCATTTCTACGGTAAAAAGGCTGGTAAGGGTAAAGAAAGCCTCACAGAGGCTGAAGAAATTTTATTATTAAATGCAGGGGAATATAAAATGAGGTACAAGTTGAAGGGCAAAGAGTAGAGGTCAGAGTGGGTTACAAAGCAGTTGTTCTGGGTTATGTTGAATCTGAAGTATCGTGGATTTGTCCTTAAAAGACTAAATGAGAATTAGTACGTTGAATACAGAACCCAGGACAAAGGTGTCGAATAATAGTAGTGGTGTCACCAAATACAACAGAAAAGAAAAAGAAAAGCGGCAACTGGGAGTTGGAAAGGTTAAATACAAGGAAGGCTGAAAATAAGCCACACGTTTATCAATGAAGAAGCCACGGATGAGCTTACCAGTGCCGCTCCAATAGTGCCATGGAGCCGACAGCAGAATGGCTGAAGGATGGGAAACAAAGAATGAAACGCTATCAACTTAATTGAGAGATGCAGCAACAAATTAAAAGAAAATAAGCTTGTATCTTGTCACAAAAGAATATGGACAGGCTTTGAAACTTATTTTTAAACTTAGGAATTCAAGAAAATTAACTATTTTTAAATGGCACAAAAGAACAGCTGAAGATTGTGGTAATTGGCAAGATTTAAAAATATAGAGAGGAATAAAAAATAAAGGAAGGGGTGTTTACACATCATTGGTGAGGTTACAGATCTGCCACCTTTCCAAGGAAGGACTGTTGAATATTTTTCAGAAATCAGAAGAATATTTGCACATTATACAGAAATAATATATACAATTCCATATTAAATTATTATATAACTTCTATGATTCTCTCCTAAATATATCATCATGTATAAAAGAAAACAAGTGCAAGCTCCACACATACACACAGACAC
Organism: Ctenodactylus gundi; assembly: GCA_004027205.1. Lineage (NCBI taxonomy): Eukaryota > Metazoa > Chordata > Mammalia > Rodentia > Ctenodactylidae > Ctenodactylus > Ctenodactylus gundi. The sequence continues at coordinate 4,164 of PVKB01004123.1, read as the reverse complement.
AGACACACATGTGTATATTACATAAATGATAAATTGGAAACAACCTAAAGATCTATCACTACAATAAAACTTATGTATATACATTTATGTTGTAATACTACTTTGCTCTTGTGAAATATACAACATGGAATAAATTCTCAGAACATCAAGATTAATTTTTAAACTTAGAATATTTTATTAAGGAAGTAAGCTAAGCAAGACAAATAGGAATTGAATAATCTTATCTACATGTAAATTTTGGAAACATTGAACTCGTAGAATCAGAGAGGGAAAGTATGGTTACTAGAGGGAGGAGTAAGGATAGGAAGTAGGAGGAAATGCTGATCAGAGTGCAAAGATTCAGTCAGACAGAATGAATTTATTCAAGTGATCAATCTCAGCCATCCCTAACCTTTCAGCATCAGGCACCAGTTTTGTGGAGGACAATTTTTCTGATGACAGTGGCAGTTAGTTGACGCAAGTGAGGGTTTCGGATCACTGTTCTCACCTTCATCTCAGATCCTCCAGCACTAGATTCTCACTTAGAAAGGACAAGTTAGATCCACTGTCTACCATGGAATTTTTGCTCCTATGAGAATCTGAGAATCCAGTATGGCTGCTGATCTGCCCAGAGGCAGTAATGTGAGTGGTGATGAGTAGGAGTGGTGGAAATACAAAAGAGGCTTTGCGTGCCTGCTCAGCTCCTGCTGGGAGGCCCAGGCAATGGGGACCATAGAGCTATTACTACTCAATCTGGTGACTAGAATTAATAATAATGTTTTGAATGCTTCAAAATTGCTTGGAGAATAAATTCCAACACACATTTACATCATAAAATGTATCTGTGTCAAATGATCCATTAATCAACTTGATGTAATCATTCACACACACACACACACACACACACACACACACACACACACACTCCATGTTATGCCAAATATGTGCAATTAACATTAATCAAGTAAGAATAAACATACTTTTTAAAAGTAGGATGTCATGATCATTATCTCTAATATTTTATAAAATCAAAATTCTTAGGGTATTCATAACCATACATACATTTAAAATATTACTGAAAAAACAATGCATTCTAGTTATTATTCTGAATCAGTCTGGGAAAACTAAATGAATCCAATATATAAATATCTTGATTTAGAGGACTATTTTGAATGCAGCATAGATAGAGCTTAGAGAAGTATAAAATGCACAGGGGGAAGACAAGAGTTAAGAAGCGATTAATCAAAACAGTAGAAGCTTCTGGGAGTTTCCGTTAAGGTGAAATTTCAACTTGATTGTCTTAGGAGCCATCTTCTGGGTGTGTCTAGGTATGTAATGGAGGCAACACCCTGGGGTCTATTTCTGGTCTTCCTCTTTTAAAAAAATCCCCATTTCATTAATATGTATATATGTGATACATAAGTTTACATTGAACTTGAATATTTTATACACACATATATAAACCGTCAAAATTACAAACCCTTCTACTTTCCCTTTTTGACCCTCCAACAACCTCTCCTTCCCCACTAGTCCCCACAATGCCCTCCCTCACGCCGTTGGTTCTATGACATGACTATATTCCGGGTCCTTCTTGTGTGCTATTCCCCCGACTTTCCCAGCGGTCATGAACTGGGTATCTTTACTCTTTTCTTTTCTTTCTTGTCTTTTCTTTTCTTTTGAGACAGGGTCTCCCTCTGTAGTCCAGGCTGCTCCTGAACTCACTATGGAGCCCTGGCTGGCCTTGGACTCAGGGCAATCCACCTGTCTCAGCCTCCTGAGTGATCTGGGATTGCAGGTGTGCACCACCACACCCAGCTTATGTGGTGCTGGGGAATCGAACTCGGGTACTTAGCACTTGACTTTGCACTTGCTAAGCAAGCGCTTTAACCGCTGAGCCGTTCCTCCAGCCCCTCTTTATTCTTTTCTACCTTGCACTGAGATGTTTCTTTCTTGGAGCCAGTCACCTACAGACTGAATTTCCTGAAACTGTAAACTAAATTAAACATCTCCTCCTTTAAGCTGTAGGTGTTAGGTATCATACCCTGGTCATATGGAAAGCCAACACTCGGACTAACATGCTGGTGGTGACAATAGGAAAAAGTGAAAACATGTTAAATTGTAATTCAACAGGATTTGATGAAGTGTGGGTGAGATGGGGTTTTATTTACTTATTTAGAGGCAGGTTTTCGCTCTGTAGTCCAGGCTAGTCTTGAATTTACTGCATAACCAAGGCTTGCCTCAAATTCATGGCCATCCTCATATGGTGCTGGGGAATTAAACTCAGGCTGTGAGTTTACAAGGCAAGTGCTCTAACCTCTGTGCTATTCCTTGAACAGGTGTGCGTTAACTTTCTCTCTTAAATTTGTCTCTTAATTAATAAGAATTTCAGGTATCATGATAGCTTATTGCTATACCTCAAATATTCTCTATTTCTTCTTTAGAATACCTATGGAAGACTAAATTGATTGCCATGTTTTCTGTGATTATATCATATCAAGACAACATGTTTTCCATTTTTGGCTATTTTATTGACTTCTACAATACTATAAATATTGAAGTATTGCAGAACTAAGACTTTTTGAATCTTTACACCTACCTTAGGTGAATGGCATAAAAATGTTTTTGAGTATGACCTACAGTTATGAAAGTGCTTTCTACATTGCAGTGTGGCATATGTGCATTTACTCATATAGAACTGAGAGAAGATATGTGAAGTGTCATTTACTTGAAGTGCATACTTTTATTCTATACTATTTTATTTCATCCTTTAAAGTGAATTTTTAGTTACCCTAAATTTATTCTTGACCTACAAAGATGTCTTTGACTGTAATCTGCTATCATAATTCAAGGTCTTGCCCCTGCAATAACTTTAGTTTTATGCAAAAATAGATTAAATGGAGATTTGAATACCTAGTTTAAAAAAAAAACTCATCTCAAAGTCATACCTTACAAACTCTATTCTGCAACTCCACTAGAAGGAATTACAAATACTTCAAAGTGATTGAAACTGAGCCAATATGTCCCTCAATGTTGGCTCTATATCTAAGAATTATCTCGACACATCAGTTGCATCTACACATTGCACAAGACAAGAACTAGGAGTGCACTCTGGCCATTTTTCTCTCTCTTCACTATATGAAACCACTGGCCAGGTTTTGTGCATCTGTGTAACATCTCTTAAAGGTATGGTGTCTTAATTCTTGTTAATAATATGTTTGAATTCCATAAAAATATTCTTGACTACTGTCAAAAATGGTCCCTTAACTTTTAGATTAAACCAAAATAACCTTTTAACACACTTCATCCACAAATACTCTGGGAAGAAAATTCAAAGTCTTTAGTATGTTCACAATGTTAATACTATAAGATTTATTTTTTAAATGAGAGTGATTCCATTTATGCTCGCATTCAGATTTTCTTATCTTGACTAAAATATTTACATGTACACAGCTATCTCTGAATTCTTCTTCTACAGATGCAGGACTTTACACCTTACAGTAGATGTCACTTAAACTCTCTTTTATCCTACCCCCCAAATATTCATCATGAAGATTTAAGTAAAAATTATCCTTAAATATTGGTGAGAGAACATCTCATAAGTTCCCATTTTATATAAAACTAATTATTGCTCTAGTTTTACCATTTTCATAACATAAAATAGTGCATCGATTTCTGAACAAAAGGGTGGCTATTATTTTTGGTGTATCAGCTCAACTGGAGTAAAAACTTCCCTCAGTTTCAGAAACTGCAGACCTAGGCAAGCTGTTGATTAGATAGAGACATGTAGGCCAACAGACTGAGTATGAAATACCCACTGGATTGTGAGTGACCCCAACCAATCATCTTACAGCCTGAATGGATTTTTTAAAGGGAAAGAAAAAAGAAATGTTCCCTGTGAGAAGAGATTCTGTCTTCTTAAGCAGGTGCATTCCATGATGCCAACACCTCTGAACACTGATGCCAAGGTCTCCAGTTTCTTCAGCCTTCCAAGGAGGCTCACAATGGCAACTCTCCAGTGAGGCCCTAGGCCTGACCTTTGACTCACATTGTACCTTTGATCTCTTTGTTCTGAAGATTCCATTTTCTGGGGTCGAAGCACTATAGGCCTCTTGAGTTCTCCAGCACATAGATGGCCACCATGGATTCCCTCACCTCTAATCCCAAAGATAGCCACTGTGGACTTCC